>OOFE01013126.1:17877-29257 GCA_900323365.1 Monocentris japonica
GTGGTTGAAACAAAAGATAGACATGGTTTGAAATTAATAGTTGCATGACATGAAAATCGACAGCAAATAGGAAAGAATGCAGTGGTGATTATGCCAGGCATTCACAGTTTTTTTGGACAGTGTATGTGTGAAATTATTTTTGGATTCAGGTTCCTTTCCATGTAATTCGGCTCCGTCCATTGGTATTCAGAGCCAGACTTTGATGTTTGAGTCAAACAGCAACCTGGAGAAGAATGAAGATTAGATTTGTATTATCTGTGGCAGGAACAAAATACTGTCTAGCAGAGGTAACATACAGAATGAGAGAAAAACACAAAGGAATGAATGGAGACATGTGGGGCTTCTTCTGCTGTGCCAACACGTTTAGCGAGAATTATAAACCTTTAACATGTTTAGCATTTGTCAGTCTCAGTGTTTCTACATCAGTGGTTCACAAAGTGGGGTGTGGGGACGCCCAGGGGTCCTTAAGAGGGTTCCAGCAGTCCTTGAGGGGTATCCAGGTGGTCCTAGCAAAATGAGAAATAGTTGTCCCCCACAGGATGAAGTGGGGGGGCGGGTGGACTATAGATTGGGCTGTGTCCATCCCTCCATCTGTGTCCATCCCTCCACCCATCAAACATGGATGGAGGTGATATTTCAGTGGTCTGATTTTGACAGAACTTGGAGGGATGATTAACACTAAACCATAAGTCTGATAGCCTAGTCCGATCCACAAGTCCAGCTACCCTGACAAATTATACTGATTGGCCCAATGGGGGTGCTGTAATGAAAGGTCAAAATGTTTAACTCAATCATGATATCTCAGTCACTACTGGTCCAATGTTTAGAAACTTGGAGGGATAATGGATTTTGGCACTGTGTCCTAGCATTTAAAAATAGGAATGAAAGTTTTATTATTTTCATCAACTGAACACAGGTGTTAAGGGTAGGGAGAGTCGCTTCCCAAAATAAACTATGATATGAATGCTGACTTTGTATTTATTAGATTTATTATGATCTCTTTTAGTGCATTGGACTTAGATAGACCCTCACGTCTTAATAAATATCTAAAATCACATCACTTAGTTGTTTTTTTAAATGTTCTTACAGGGGGTTTGCAGTTTGAACCACTTTGTATGTCACATCTGTCTGCATGTGTTTCTGACCTGTTTGTGTGTTTCTCAGCATATGTGGTTCCCCCCACCCTCCCACAACCTCTCAAACCTCCCCCCCTCCTTTGCAGAGCGAAGGACTCGTCCTCCGTTGCCCTTCCAGTTGTAATGACTCTAATTCCCCCATGGTAATGGTGTGTCTGAGCCTCGGCCCCTGCTGGGACTACCAGCCTACTTCTTGTGGTCATAGCCCGGCCCCAGGGCGAGGAGGACTACGTTCCGGAGAGACGGAGGAGAGAGGAAAAAAAACAGAGAGCAAGAGTGCTCTGGTTTGATACATGTAAGATCTACCCTCAGACAGATTGGCCTCCTCAGGCTAAATGGACCTGTGGATAAGAGTGCATGTCATTGAACCATGTATGTGTGTGTGTGTGTGTGTGTGTGTATGAGTGTGATATCCTATATTCGTGCCAGGAGCGGATTTAAACAATAACACATCGCTGTTTGACCTTATTCACATAACCATGAGCATGCGTGATGTGTGTGCCAGTGCCTTTGTGAGTGCAAAGTCTGTGTGTGTGTATGTGAACACTGTATGTGTGTATGTCTGTCTTCATTTCTGCATGTGCAGTATATATATATATACGTGTGTGTGTGTGTGTGTGTGTGTGTGTGTTCACTGTCTGCTTCGGGGGAGGTTGCGGGGGTGGGCGGTGATGATGAGGGAACACTATGGGGGAGAATAATCTCTCATTACCCACAATTCCCTGATGCTCTACTGGGCCAGTGACTGCGACCAGATTCTTCCCACGGGCAGAAAAGAGTGGAGTCACTCAGTCGATTTATTACACCATCCCAAACTCCCTGCCCTCTACCTCCCCTGCTGCTATCACTCTGTTTCCCTGCTTCTTTCAACTGTCTCTTCCCTCTCTTTCTGCCACCCACTGTCTTCCATATGTCCTACGTCCTCTCCCCTTTCTTTCCTACACACTGCCCGGAAAGTCTGTAACCACAAAGATAACTAACACTGAATATATTGTTCTTGTTGTCCAGGTCAAGGGTTTGACTAATATGGGTAATATGAACAGTACTTTGAAGCTGCCGATAGTCGATGCTCAATGTCTTTTAAGTTTGATCATTTTCATACCAACAAATTCAACGTATTCAGTGTTTCCACCAGTTTTAACCTTGAAATGTCTCTGAAACAGCATTTAGACCATGGGACACCAAAACTCTCCAATGAAACCCAGGATACTACTACCCAGGATAATCTGATCAAAGGAAACAGTTCAGATTAAGGGCTTCCCATAGACAACCAGTGTAGTATTGATACATTTTACAATAAATATGTTATCAGGCAAAGTGTATCATATCCATCATATCAGAGGTGGACGACACTGACTGTCTGATCGTTAACAAAAGCCCAATATTGGCCCCATATGTCAATCTAACCCTAATCAGGATGGTCTAAGGTGCCAGGGTTTCTGGTGTCTGAATGGAGGCGTTGGCTTGAATCCCACTTCTGACGAGCAGTTTTGATATTTGTTTAGTTGCCGATTTCCCTGTGATTGGACACCCTGTATATCTTCTCCCTCTGTCCCTCTCTCCATCACTCCCTACTCTCTTCTATCTTTAATTGTTTCATGGCTTCATCCCTGTGACGATTCCCCTCTATTCTTCCCTGTCTTTTTTTCCCCTCTGGTATACTCCTTGTCCTCCCTCCCTTCCTCTATCCATCTCTCCCCATCTGGGTAGCAGTGAAGTATCCATCCATCAGAGAGGAGAAGTGCTGTTGAAATCCCCAGCTGCCCATCACATTTCTGAGCCCCACATCTATCTGCGTTTGCAAACCAACATAACTTAGGCTAGTTACATGTCAGGGGGCCCGTCCCCGTCACATTATACTAGGGATGAGCAACAGCACACGGTAATATCTGATATGTTATTATGACTCAGGATTTATGCTAGAATTCTGGGTTATGGGATACAAACCCTATCGGAGTAGACCGTGGAGACTTTTTGTTGTTTGTGGTATGAAATTCTACTGCTGCAAATGACAAAAGAGACAAATAATGATATCCAAAGATCTCACTAGTAGGGATAGACCAACATATTGGTTTGCCTTATATGGGGCTGATGTTGACGTTTTATTAAAAAAATCGGTCACCAGTCAGTGTCATACACTTCTGATATGATTGATGCAGTTTGCTTGATTACATATTTATTGTATAATTGATCACTACTGCACTAGCTGTCTATGGGAAGCCATTACCTTGAATTGATTCTAGTGCAACATTTTGAACAGATTGCACAAAAGTATGGATGAAAATTATTTGTTACTCTTGTTCTTGGTCTTCTTTTTTTAGTGTCCCATGGTCTAAATGCTGTTTCAGAGGCTTTTCCGCCAATAATACAATTCTGGAGGAAACAAACTGAATCCTTGTAATTTTGAGGATTTTTATGGCAAGAAAATGTTCAAATCTAGGGTCAAATTGAATATTGGCACAAAATGTCGGCTACTGGCAGATTCAGTCAAAAAAAAAATGGTTTGGACCTTTAAAAACCTATATCGGCCCTGCTTTTCATCGCCAGTTTTCAGCTTTTGATGTCCATGAATGGAGGAGGAAAAAACACGATTGTTGCACAAATTACTCCACAGTCATCATGTGAAAGGATTTGGGCCATCATTTTGGATGATACCTTAAAGCTAAAAAAGCTTTATAGCTGCGACTCCCACTGATTGTGCAGGGATCTCATTTCACACATGAACGTCTCACTTCGCTATCTGTGTGTGTCCATACACTCTTTAGTTAGCATCTACACATTAAACGTCTGCTTGCCCCAGGCTAGATCACAGAGAAAGGAGGAGGAGGAGAATGGGAGAGATGGATAGTTGGAGAGAGTGGAGAGAGAATGGGAGAAAGTGATGCGGAGAGAGGAAAGTAAAGAAAGAAAGATCAAATCAACACTTTTCACAAGCCAACATGTAATATCAGACTATGACAGAACATGTTACATATAAGCACATCCATTGCAATGTTGCTTTCGTAATGTCAATCAATCACCGTTACAGTCTCAAAGGGCTTCACAGTGCCCAAAGTGTGAAAACAAGACGAGAAGAGAAGAGAAGAGAAGACGAGGTTGTACATAGAATTCAGTGCTGAAAAGAACCATTGGAGAAAACAGGAAGTGCTCCAGACCATCAGTATTAAAAAGGTGCCAATTGATATTTTTGTCAAGATTCAAATGTCTTCAGTGTTTCACCAAGAATTCTATTCTTGTCAGGGTAGAAAAGCCCCTGAAACTCTATCTATTCTATTGTCACATTGGAGGTGAACAACAATGACTGGCCGATATCCAATTTTTATTAATAGGCCAGTATCGGCCCCATATCTGTCCAACCTTAGTTTGTAGGAGCAAACACAAAGACAGAGACAGATACAGGCTTGGTATCTGGAGGATCCCTGGGTGCTTGGGGCTAGATTTATCACCGCTGGGGCCCTCTGATGATGAGGCCGTTTAGTGGCGGTCCCTCCAGTCTTCCGCTGATTAGAGCCAAACATCTTCCCTAATAACCTTAACAAGAACAACGCCTCAGGACGACATGTCGACGCACATGGGCACACACAGACACACACACATGCACACACTTATGCACGCACACACCTCCTCAGAGATAGAAAAAAAAAAGCTGAGAGCTACCCATCCTCCTCTCCTTCTTCTCAAAGTCACCCCTCTCTCCTCTCCTCTAGCCATAACTTGGCATCACTTTTTTATTGTGGGGTGAGACCCCCCCAACCCCCCTGTCTCCCCTCTCCTTTTCCATTTAGTTCAATTGGGGAAGATGGGAGTTTTCACTGATTGAGTTGGTTATGGTTCAAGTGTCCCACCAGTTTCCCACCACCCCTCCTAAAGTGGCTCTTATCAATATGGAACAAGACAATCCTAATATATGAATATACACAGGAAGGTATGGTAGCCTTGACCTGGTATGGTAGGATTGACAGAATTTATGACAGTGTGAGAAGCAGTAGGGGCTGATTTCATGGACAGTAACTCCCTCTGTGGTTTGTTTTTCTATAATACTTTACATTTTTGTAGGCTATGACTAACACTTCTACTCATAACATGCACAAACTATGTGCACAAACACACTTGAGAGAGATAGAAAGAGAGAGAGGCAATTAATACATGAATTGGATTACATTTCTTGTGAAGGTTGAAAGGAAAATCCATGCGAAACTGTAAATGGCCCATACATGACCCACACATATCAGTGTCACTTCATTAGTGCCCTTCGCCATTTCTCAGAGCAGAAATGAGAAATTTCTTTTCTGCCAATGAACATTTTAATGGGGCTTTCACATGATCCGCGCAAAGCGTCGGCGTCAACGCCAGGTTGGGCGCGACCCCTTCACATAATCAGCGTCAGCGCCAGGAGCGGTGGTTTTTAAAATGACAGCCTTCAGGAAAGCATAGAGTGGAGTTCAATTTCGGACTACAGCCCGCATCAGCCAGTGACCGTAGCTAACCACATCGCCAATGATCATACTAGCACAGTCATAGAAGTAAATATAGACCGGCTGCGTATACGAAAATGTAATTATTTAAACGTCCTGTAATAAGCTGTCAACCAACCTGGTAGTCCCATCTGTAAACAGACATCAGTCCATGCCACGGACTTTTCAGTCAGATCGTGGTATGAATTATGCGTCATGTTGTATAATTCGGGATGCTCCGAGACACATAAAACAAGTTTCTCCTCCATTATTTTTTTTTTATTTCGCGGCTAGGATATCAAACTATGTTGTGATTGGTTGCGCGTCGCAGAGGTCAGCGTCGCGAAGGTCAAAGTTGAATATAGTTGAACTTTGAGCGTAGCGCCAGGGGGTCTCCCAGCTTCTACGCCCAGGGCACAGAACGCCGAGGGCGGCGGCGACGCTAGGTTAGGCGGCGACACTTGCCAAATAGGAAATGAATGGCAGCGCACGGAGCACACAATTTGAACAGAAATATAACTTAATAAAAGACAAAAAAAATAACTAAATAACTCTTCTAATAAATCCAAGTCATCAATAATGTTCAGAAGTTTTTTTTGCTGTTTCCATTTTCATATACTTCTGTGATTTGTAGTACAGTGCTAGTTCTCTCGTAAAAACCACCAATAAGGGTTGTGTCTTAATACATTTTTCTCGCTGATCATGTGAAGGGCGCTTAAGTTCCCTTGCCGAATTTGTGCTGCTTTCAAGTGCTGTCGGAAATGTTGTTATTAAGAGTTGCCAAGGCATGAATAACCCAACAATGTGGTAAATAAGACTGGGAAAATGAGAATTTTAAAGCCCTGCATTCCAAAACCATGAGCACTTTTAGAGGAATTCCAGGCTTGGTTAAACTATCTCTCAGGTCACAGTGGAACCCATACTGTACATCAGATGGGTTTAAGGTCATTACCCACTTTACACATTGAAACGGAAATTAGCCAATGATGCCCGACCTGCCAAGACACTCAAAAGGTGTCCAAGCCCTCATCACTGTCTTACAGACAACTCCTGCCCAACTGAACGTGTCCTCAGCTACGACTTGGTTGCCATTTCCATACAAATATAATGACAGCAGCACAACAAAAACAAAATTCATAGCTCAACTTAATCATAGTTACAGCTTAATCAAGCTGTAACCAAACAAACCTTGTTAATCAGGAAGTTAATAAGTTAATAAGGAAACAAATATATCGCTAGGCGCTTACTAAAAGTAGGCTGTTTTCCAGACAGGTTAACTCCTATATAAATCTCATACACCTGTTTGTCTTCCAGAAAGCCCCTCCCAGATATCTCTTTTGGTAGCATAAAGGCAGTTGGCTATTTCATAACATATTACCCTGTCTTTCAGAGCAAATTAATCAAGTTGTTTCCTAATGTTTTATGATGTCTTCTAGATGAGTTAGCTACTTAGAAAAGCTCCCACCAGACAACTTTATGGGTAGCAGCTAACTAAACACAGGCAATGTTCCTCAATATTATCTTTGTCTTCCAGACAGGTTGCTAATGCTAAAAGCCTAGTAAATATGAATAATAGATATCATAACATGTCCTTGGCTTTTGAAACCAATGCAGAGGTCCTGGAAGAGAAAGTTCTTCAATTGTCCTCCACTGGCTGGCTGCAGAACAACTTGAAACTCCACCCACCTCAGTATAAGCTAATCGGACCAAGGCATATTATCTACTTAGAAATAGAAACTAAATAATAATTCAATATTTTTTTCTACAAGACTGTTATAATTGCACTTATGGTGATTTAAAAAAAAGACATTTGCGTGAATTTCAGTGCATGTAAGTGGCTTCTTTGTCTGTATTACACTGTTCTTGGCAATGACAGTGGCTCTTATGATGATATTGTCTGGTTTTTGCTGCTACACCATTTTACTCTATTGTACAAATTCTGGCTCCAAACATACTGTATACGGCGGCACCCAGAAACCCCACTTCCCGGGCGTCAAACAGGCTCCACAAATCATATTTACAACATACTCAGTGAATAACAGTTTACGAGGCTCACGTGAAGGCAGCAGGAGAGTCGCGCAGTGACGTCAGATGGAGCTGTGAGTCAGTAGAGGGAGGAACTCCCAACAGAAAGTCAACCAGGAAACCAAAGCTGCTAACCTAATCTTACCTACCGCCTCCGTTTGACGGCGAAACGGCTGTGTTAACGTTAGAAACCTAACAGTATATCAGTATAGGATTTGTATTTGCTCTTTTAGCTGATATATCGTAGCGCAATGGCTTCCCTTTTCAAGAAGAAGACTGTCGACGGTAAGTTTCACTGTGAAAAAAAGGTAGCTAACTTGTTTTTAGCCCGGGTGTAACATACTGACTGCTGTGTGTCATCTAACTCGTTTTAACTCGTTTTTCCTGTTCTGGGTCCAGTTTGAAAAATCAAATTCATGTTGCTAACTAGTCTAAAAATACCTCATCAGCGCCTTCGTTGTTAAACTTGAAGGAGCTTACCTGAAAATAAACGTTATTTTTGTACTTGGCTGGATTTTAATGTGAAGTTATACGTAGTGCATATACTCTTACTTTGTTATAAGCTAGGCTAGGTAGAGTCCCACACAGAGAAAGTGTTAGCTGTGTCATTGTTCTCTAGGAAGAGTCTGTCCAGTTTTGCTACAGTGGAGCTGGCCAAATGTTTACCAAACACTGAACAGAAGCTGAAAATTTGAACCCCTTTGAATATGAGAAATCAAAAGATATGCCAGTAGACATATGAAGAGAGATGACAGTTTTTCTTTCTTTGAGATAGACTAACGTTAACGTTACTCTTCCTTAATCCATTTCCACATATGTCCTCCTTCAGGATGGCATTCATTGGGCTATATTACTGTCCACCAGTGCATTGACCCTCAGACTACAAAACTACTGCCTCGTTGGGCTCTATAGACTTGTGATGAGAGCATTTACTAGAATTGTATTACAAATACTTGCTTGATTGTGTGTGTGTCTGTCAGGTATGGGAAAGGTTCTCAAAATAAGACATTAATAAAATATCATGCTTCACTGTAGTTGGATTTGTTAATATTACTCAGAATAATGTACAATGATGTCAAAGTTCTTACAAGCCTTTCAATCAACACATTTCAGCATTTTTCTCCAGGCTATGTCATCAGCCTTACAAGATCATAATGGAAAATAAGCATCTCTGCTATCAAAATGAATTATGAATCAAGTATTCTATTTAGATTGACACTTTGGGACCTCAAAGAGTCGATCTAAATAGAATACTTGACTCTTTGGGACCCCAAAATGGTTCGGATGGAGAATTCCATAGAAAATATCCATTCTATAGGTTTAATTAAGGCTGTATCGGTGAAACCAAACCACTCCGCATCATATGCTCCCCCCCCATTCCAGTTTCACCGATGTCGATCAGTTACTTACTTACTGTGTTACCTTCCCTCAAAACCAAGCCATTGTCAGGTCTTTTCAGCCATGTTATTCAGCAATCCCTCTTCCATCTTCTTTTTCTTATATCCTCTCATCCCTCATTCTGCGGGTAAGATGTGCCCAGGGTTGCCCTGAGTGGGGTGGGTGCAGTATTATCTGGTCGTTTGGCGTATCGAGGGGTGAGATCACACATATTTGTAGGACGATATCCCTCCCACTTGGAGACGTTGTCGGTACGTCACCTTGTACGTATACGTGCTTCGTTTTCACAAATGCTCCAACACTCTCAGGCCCTCTAACGGGGTTTTTTGATAGTTTTTTTTGAGTTCTTTTCTATTTTTTGTGGTTTCTACTTTTGTGTCATAGTAACTTATATTTGTGGAACTGGTATCAATGCAGATCAGAGGCAGTTTCTTAGAAATGTATTCACGTTTCCATCTCTAACTATTTTTAACTAATTTAATATTCATCTTGACTTGTTTTAAAGTTTTGTTTCCCAGATCTTCCCCAATTTTTTACATTATTTATTTTTGCTAAATTTTCATTTTCTACTTTGACACTTCCTTTTGGATTTGAAGTGGGTGAATGGATATATTTTGTAGCATTTAAAAGCACTTCATGATTTAAATGTAATTTAATTAGATTATAAAGCAGTTAATTTGAAGAAGCCTGTGTTTCCTGTCGATATCCAATTCACATTTAGTGGGTTCAGTGAGAGTGGGGACACTACATTAGTGTCTTTTCTTTCTTGAGGTCCTGAAGGTGTGTGTGTGTGTGTGTGTGTGTGCGTGTGCATGTGCGTGTTGCTCAGACAGTAGTCGTGTGTATGACAGTGATTGCTTGGGTATGCCCACACTCATAAACCACGGTTCAATGTGTGACTCAGGGACATGCATTATCTCATACAATACCAGTTTATTGCACCATTTTATCTATGAATTATTTCCACATTTTACATGCTAGACCATATAAATGTTATTGGTTGTACATATTTGACAGAAACTAAATTCAAAAGATATCTCAGTTCTGATCAAATATTATAAATAAAACTATGTTTTTGAGTATAAAAATGTAACCTGGTCCACGTGTGGGTGGTTTAGATTCTACTGAATATCAGTGTGATATTTAAGTACTTTCCAAGGACTTACACAGCACTCTCAACATGCTTTCTCATTGTGCAGCAGATGATTCTGTGGTCTCTCTCTCTCTCTGTGTCTCTCTCTCACACACACACACACACACACACACACACACACACACACAAGCGTGTTTACTAGATTCCTTCCATAGCCCTGCAAATGAGGGATATATTGCTGCCATTGTCTCTTCATGGTAGAAGCTTGGTAACCATAACCATTACCATTCTCTCTTCATATGGTTCACCTAAAGCCACTGCTGCTTAGCAGGTTTCCCATTATCATCGCCATCATCATCTATGCTGTTAGTTCAAGTGCTGCAAAAAGACTATTCATAGATTTATTAAGAGTTGTGGAGCAACAATGGCAAAATCTGTATAAACTGATTCATTTTAGCATGGATTTTCACAAGGCTTTCCTGAAGTGATGTGAAATCATATATGTTTGAGAAGCTTAATATGAAATTTCATATATATTTATATAATTTCAAAGAGTGTGTGTCTGGATTTGGGTAAGGATGTCTTTAAAATGTTCTTGGCTGATGTAAATGACTGATAATGTACAGGTCTTATGGCTTTTATGAGCTGACTTTTATTCTGTGTCTTTCTTTTTCTGTACTCAGATATTATCAAGGAACAGTCTAAGGACTTGCGCGGCACTCAGAGGCAGATCACCAGGGACAGAGCAGCGCTGGAGAAACAAGAGAAACAAATGGTAAGACACACACACACCCCGAGCGCTGCACGGAACGAAATATCCCTTTGTAAGACTTTTTTCATAGATTTCTACATATTACATCAATGCTGTATGAAAGCCCCAAGGCAATTTCAAAGAGTGTGTGTCTGGATAGCCAACACACAACACACAACCCAGATCTACTTCCTCTTCCTGTTATCTGGAATTGAACCTGATTGGCTAATAGGTATAAATTATAAGACAGGATAGGTAGGGTGGCTTTGCTTTGGGGGAGAGGGAGCACGCACGCATGCACACACACACACACACACACACACACACACACACACACACACACACACACACACACACAGAGTGACAGAGATCTAATGGACTATTATAATGTAGTTTGGATGGATGCATGGATGTGTGGGTGGTTGAGGGATGCTTAAGTGTGAGTAATGAAATGTAAAGTGCTGTGCAAATGGATGTAGTAGATTAAAGCTTCATAAATTAATAAATTTTTATGAAACAGCGT
>OOFE01013127.1:0-14227 GCA_900323365.1 Monocentris japonica
TAGGGAGGAAGTAAGGGAGGAAGGAAGGGAGGGAGGGGGGAAAGGAGGTGTATACTGTTTGAATGTTGTACGGTATTATTGTAACTGTTGATTGTTGTACTTCCTTCTCTTTTGGAAAATAAAAAAATAATTGATAATAAAAAAACAAATATTTATGCTGAGGAATAGAAGAAGAGGGATGAGGGTCATCTTGGCAGAAAGCAAACAGTCCTTATTAAAAGTGGCAACGTTGGTGACAGACCATTATTTTAGTTTGCTCAGAATCGGGACAATTTGATTTACTGAGGGCATTGACAGTCCATGTTGCTGCCCTTGGATATGCTACTGCAGACAAGTGGAGAGAATGCCTCCTGGCATAGTGTTAGCCTGAAGGTAGAGGCGCAGGCTTGTGACCAGAAGTTCAGCAGTGCAAATCTCTGGACTGAACGATTGTGGGCTGGAAAACTGCTTGAGTGACACCATTTCCTCAACAACCACTGTCTATGTGCCCTTGAACAAGACACTTAACCCACAGTTTCTCCAATGGAGCTGCTCAGTGGCCAACAGTAGAAGACCGTGGCTATACTAGGTGGCTCCATGGGTCAATGTATTTAAATGTTTGAATGTGAAGCAGGGCATTGCTGAATAGGAGCATCCATGCTCAGAAAGCCTTTCCTGGATAAATAAAGGTTTCAAAAAAGAAAACATCTAAACTCATGCTCACTCATCCTAGACTCAACTAGAGAATATACATTATGGCAGAGGCAAGTCAGCAGTGCATGCTATTTTGACAGCAGGGAAGTAGCTTCTGCCTTTTCATTGCTACACACACACACACAGTAAATTAACATTAAAACATAAAATAGGTACCTACAAACTTACAGCATTGTCACTATTAAATGAATTTTGACATTTGCAAACGTACACCATCAAATCATTTTTCTCCTGAAGCCTGATTGTGCTGCTTATGTTCAATATTCCTCATTTCTGTCATAGTCAAACACAGTGGGAAAGGAAAGCTGAGATTTTAACTTTTTTATTTAATAGCAAAAATGCTGAAAATTGCCTGAGTAAGATTTTTGCTGCAACACGCCTTGGATGTTTATGACTTTGACTTGGTTACAGGCATTAAAAGATGATTTGAGGAAGTATGCGAGAAGAGAAATATGCACTTATAATAATGAAAAATTCTTGCCCCGTGGACCTCCATACCAGCCTTTTTTATTTCTCATTTACTCCAACTTGCCCAAATGAAATGATGTGATTGTTGGTTGTTCAGATTCTGGAAAGACAACTGGTATAATGAAATCACAAAGCATAAAATCAGGAGGATGTACACTTTCTGGCAGCAGACTGACACATTAATAAGGAGGTGGACTTTAAGGTGGAAGGTTGCCCAATACAGCTGGAGGGCCACAGAGTAATGGGAAGGATGCATATTGAAAACATACAATGTAATAGTCTTATAATGCCATTGTGGTTGCAACTGGCTGTGTAAATATAATGCATATGCACACTACAGTTTTACAAGAAGGCGTTTTTATCCTGGCAGAGCCCACAAATACATCAAGCATCAAGCATCAAGCATCCAATTCAGGGATGATCAAAATTCAAATGAGGCATTTATAAATAAAATATACAAATTAAACGTTGTGGCATTTAGGATTAGCAATGGTATTTATCCAAATGAAATCTTGCATAATATCAACAATGTTCATTTTATGGTAATAATTCATGATTATGGTAAGACACTCAACAGGTTGGCTCAGAGCACTGGGACTACAAGTTTCTGGCTGATGTGATACATGATTAAGACAGATTATGGTGGTCCACTGAGGATGCTCTCCCCGGTAACCAAGGCAAGCTGCGGTCTAGCCGACTCATTACAACTGGTCACCATGGGTTTCCATGCATGCGCTTCTAATTAGACCAAATAAATGGGTGGAAGTCATTCAGAATGGTGAGTGGGTAACTGCGGGGGGACAATAAACTCCAAACTCTATTAAACCTGTAATGGAAATCATTTATCATGCCTATGGTGTGTGACCTCCACCTTTTGTATGGACTGCTTGAAATTCTGCATGTATTCCAAGGCTTTGAGATTCACTTGGAACATCCTCGAAAACCCGTATATCACGTTGAAGAGCTGTGCTCGCTCATGAGGTCAACAACAAATTCCAATATGGAAGGGAAGTGATGCTAGAGGTTAGATGTACTCATTACAGGATATTTCTATTCTCCTATCATTGTCCAGGAGTTACTATTAATTTAAAAACATGATTGTTCAATGACAACTAAATGCCTTACTGTATGACATTGGATTTCACTCATTCTGGGCAAAATAGAGCTAGCTACTAAAACATGTTTCATAACACATAATACTTTTAAGCTACCTAATACTTTTTACTTACTGATGATGGGTGTCCAGTGAAAACCTGAACTCAGTAGCTGATAATAAGTGTCTGTGAGCACTGACGACCCCAGCTGTCCAGCTTGTTCAGTTAATTGTTCTATCTCCATCTCAGACTGCAGGTAGTAATCGCAAGTAATAACTGAAATGGATGGAGATGTGCATTGTTGGAGGAACTGGCGCAGATCAATGTCAAGAAAAGCTCTCACAATGGCTGAACTGGGTGCTGACATCATATTTCCATCTCTGAATCACTCCCACATCTCCCTCTTGATTCAGCCCCTCCCTCTCCTTGCCATTAGCAAGTCGGTCTGTGTCCCTGTGTTATTTAAAGCCAGAGATCCTCCCTCTCGCCGAGCCACTGTGTTGCATCTGTCTGCCTCGCTGCTTGTGTGTCTGGTGCGGGTGTGAGTGTGCTAAAGACCCAGGCAGCCAGTGGGAGAGCTAGAGAGCGGAGAGAGAGAAACGGGGAAAAGGCAAAGCATCTGAGAGGGGAGAAGGAACGGGAGTGTGAGACACAGCTATGAAATTCATCCAAGCTATTTGCTTACTGCTTCTCTGTCCAGCTTTGAGTCTCAACACCAGGTAAGTCATCAATATGAAGAGAGGCTTTAGTGTCAGTTTCACCTCGTCAGAGACTCTGAAACAAAAGGGGGTAGGTTCAATGCATACAATGGCCAATCTAAGATTATACTAATCTGAAGGTCTGCTCAGTCCTGCCAAATAGGTTGAGCCTCCTTTCTGACAGGGGCTTTCTGTGTGCTAAGCATGTTTTTTAGGAGATTGAAAGACTGAAAGGGCTTATTGGTTGAACTAGGCTATTCTCTTTTTCAGTTCTGGGCAGGCTGAGAGACAGTTGTCCTTTTGTGGTGTAATTCACTGAATGCAACGCCTCCTGAATAGTGGTGACATTGCTTGTTTGCGAGTTTTGCTGCTTACTGGACTGGCAGGTAGTAAGTTGAAGTCAGAGGAACTGAGAAAAAGGAAAATGTTACTTGTGTTGCAATGTCTTGAAAAAGATCAGGTGTGTGTGTGTGCGTTCGTGTGTGTGTGTGTGTGTGTGTGTGTGCACTATAAGGCATTGGAAGGAATTGGAGGATGAGTGATGGGCAAGAGAAAGAGAAAGAAATGTGTGGAGAGAGGAATTTGATAAATCATTGATAAATCCATCCTTCTTTTCAACCAGTGCCTGACACCACTGCCTTAATAAGAGTCGTGAGAGAAAATCCAGAGCTTTGACTATACCATGGACACATCACACACAGAAAAAAATCCATTATGAAGCTTGCTTTTCTCTGATGCTGATGACAGTCCTACATGGGTTTCACCTTTGCATGGCGAATAAGTGAAAACTGGGTTTAATTCAGTTGTTGAACAAAGCATGCACAGGGAGAAACATTTTGAACTCAGTGCTTTGCTGTTGATAACAAAAACATCTATGCATTATTCAGTTGGTGGTGTGATGCCAAATGTTATAATGGACACTGTGTGAATTACTGTTTTTGCCTCAGGAGTTTGACACAGTTTTACAGAGAAAGAACTCAAGGTTATTGCCTACCTCCAACATATTTGTCAATAACAGAGAGGTACATTGATGATGTACGACTCATGTAACTAGGGGCTGTACTGATGTATTAACCTCTAGCATTTTGTAGTCAGCAAATTAAGCACTCACACACCCTTCACTACGCCTACAGATATGACACTCCTATAAGGCCAATCTCTAGTTACATTAATAATCAATCATTAGATCTAATTTATCCTCTTTGCTTTGCCTTTTTCAGGGACTTGTGAAAATATTTAGAAAATATTTGCACTTCAATATATATGATTTAATTACTAATTGCAAAGAGAAGTGCTATGGAGGTAATTTGGCAGGTCAGTACAGATTGTATCTCTAGAGAGGAAATGTTGTGAAAAGTAATTGCAATAACACATAGATGTAATCAGTGTTCTTTTAGATAGTTTGTCACTAACCGCAACATAAATGATAATGTGCTCATACAGCTGCATGTTGTAAAGAGCTTGTTTTTGCTTTTTTGTTGTTGTGAAGGAACAAAGTTTATTTCACACTATTTCACAACAAAATATTTCACACTTCAGTTTTGATTTTTTTAAAGTAAAACATATTTTCTGATAAGCAAAAGCAATAGCAACCAAGGAAAAATACAGTACAGTTTTTTAAACCTTACATCACTTGGCTAGATTAGCTATATTCAAAAAAATATCATATATTTTTTTTGAGTTATTGTGGAGGACATGGGCCAGAACAAGGCATCTTTTTGTGTAGTGTAACATTGAAGCGAGTATAAGGTGTATCTGGAGCAGGAAGATGAATTGTGACTAGAGCTATTCAGTCTTCACATTGCTCTGCCATGCCTTGCTTGACTCACTGGCATCACATCAGTGGTGCATGAGAAAATTCAGTTCATGCATTAGTTGCAAGCTGGATTGTCTGACCTGATAGAGTCACCCCAGGTAAAGAGAATTAATGGTCTAGAAACAGCTTCAATTCTATATCTTTAAAATCTTAAAATAATCCCAGAGGGTCAACCAATATGATTGCAATAGCATTGATATACATGTCAAACAACTTGATACCCATTGTACAATAGATATAAGAATTAATTACCACATAATAATAAAAACTATCATGAATGTACCAGAATGTCTTTCAATCTCAGAGAATTTGTAAAATGAACTATGTTTGAGCCAATTCCTGGTTATATTCAGGCTTGATTAAGAAAGAGAAATGTACCATGTTGGGCACGAGATTTAATTGTAATGAACAGATTGGGAAATTCAAGCCAAAGATAGGTGGTGCAGGGCTCTGGCATTGCAAAAATCAATTGATACTTAGCCAGAACAAAAGCCTGCATTGACACTACAGCCCTGGGATACGACTGTCCACCTCTGGGTCAGGGTAGGAGGCTGCCACAGTAAGACTGCTCTTCTGCATGTGGCTTGTTTTTTATTTTTCCACAGATCAAACAACTCCACCTTTTTTATACTTTCAAATATTCTCTTTCAGGGGATTTCTTGAAATTTAATTTTCTTGACACTATCTTTGAAACCTCTTACCTTAGCAGACTCTTCTTGGAAACGGTGATGTCTGGTGGGATCTCTACAACATCAAATATTTAATGGTATTTTGGATGGCAATTAAAAGGACTACAGATAGTCTTGGGTGATACATAGGGTACAGACAGGCCATTGCATTGCTTAATATCTTCACATCGAACATGAACATATTGTAAATGAAATGGAGTCTCTGTTTAAAGTTACATAGAGACAGACATGAAAAGGAAGGTAGTTTATGAGATGTGGTAATGAATGACACAGCTGGGCAATAACCATAATAAATGATACACGATATTATCAGCCTAGGTGATCTCCCTGAAATGTGATGGGTAATTCAGTAAGCCTTTGTAATGACAGTCTGTTGTCCTTGTATCTATACTTGACATCAACCGATGAAGCCAAAACAAACATCATAATTTGCAATAAAATGAACTGAACTGGCTGTTCTCTTTATAGATAGAGTATGGTATAATGTGGTATATGCTCTTTTAATAACTCAATGCTTTGTTAAGGTAACATTTTTGCCAGAAAATATTAAATCTGTATTATTGTCTTCTGACAAAGCATAGAAATAGTTTAGGAACTGTTTGTTTTGTCATACTTTCTCTGCGGCTTGTGTTGTTGAAAGATTGCAGAAAGGTATTCAGCTCTGCATGTAAAATCACAACAGGAAATGCCTTCTCTGTCTCAATACTGATCTGAAAACCTTCCACAGACAATCATTTACATCCAATCAATATTTTCTTACGAGAGACAATCAATGAATTAAATGAAGATGTACACCAAAGGAGAGAAACTCCACATGACATCTCATGGAACCAACCCTTGAGAGGTATAGAATTCATAACATTATTTTTCTTGTCACTTGAAATTAGATAGGCTTTCATCAAACAGATACAGTCAGGTCATTCACAAACATTGTCTGACACATTGGGAAAGTGAGAATTGGCTAGAGGTCAAGTGTGGAGTCGATGGGGGATTAGACCTAACTATTGACCCAGGTTGAGATGGTAATGTCAATCTATACATTGATGGACTGCAAATGGTTAGCAGGGATACTGACTAAGTGGAAGCAATCTACCTCGTCTCCTCCAGCATTATTTAGCTCTTGGGTGATGAAGGGGTAGCCATTTTGAACAAATAACGCTTACCTAAGTAAATGTGGAGTGCAGTGCTTGCTAGTATTTTGTTTCTTCAAGCGAGGCTCGGCTATGTTGCCAGTTAAATTGTCTCGCTTGTTATTGAGTGAGGGGTCTATCATTATCTAAATTAAGTGGCGCTTTATTTATATTGCAAGACATTGCAGAAGTCTGGCCTGTTAGAACTGACACCTGTGCATAAACATTCATGCATTTTGCAAAGCAGCAGTGTGGTGGGAAACAGTAAAGTGTCTGAATAGAGTGATGGCACACTTTACATGATGGGGATCTATTTAATTATTTGGAAAAGGCTACCTTTTAGTGATTTCTCATATGCAGCAGTGATTTGTCTAATGATTTGGCCCATGCTACATAACTATAGTGACGTGTGAAAGAAAGACTTGAATGAAGACGTCTGCTCCACACATTCTGTTTTCTACCATCAAATGACATCTTCTGCAGAGACATGATTATAGATATGACTTTTAGGGGTGGGGTTTGTGCCCTGAAGATGAGAGAAAATGACATTTGTGTAGCTCGGTAATGTCCTCAGCGCAAATCAGACTGTGAATGATAATTGAAATTCGAAGGACACAGCGTAATGGGCGCACCATGGCAACTGCATTGGCTGCATGACAGTAATGAAGTGGGCTACAATAAACAGAACCTTAGGTGGCTACAAATGAGAAAGTAATTAAAAGAACACCATGATCTGTTCTGGGTGAAGAATAGCCCAGATGTTTTATATTCAAGGCCACATTTCAGGTACTGCATTTGCTGTCATTCCTCTCATGAGACATTTGATATGACGGCAGTGTTTATTCTTCAAACACAGAAAGTTTTTTTTTGGGCAGCAGGCGGCTTCTGACTGAGCTTTTTTTCCCCTCATGCTATGTCTAATGATGACATAGCAGGCCTTTTTAAACAAAAATATATATATTTTGACAATGGTATTGTTTAAATTCTTACTATAAGGAAAACATGTATTTTGTGCCATTTTGTCACTATCGTATCCACTACCCACAAAATAAATAGTGAGAGCGCACGGCATATGGCGGGGTTTTCATTGGGCGCACACAGGTTTTTCTCTTGCCTGCGCCCATTAACCTAAGGGGGAGGAGAGGTGCAGTATCGGGCGTGTCTGTAACGATCAAGCAGCGCAGTGAAATTTTGGTGTCAAGGATTACAGGAGTTTGTCTTATGCCACTCGCCTGCTCAGACTACATCAAAGATGCATGGTGTAGGCGTGTTCTATGCTGTTTTTGTGGCTTTACTCTGTATCCAACTGTACCGCAGGTGTGCCATGCACCTCTGGCCACAAAATCAGTTGCCACGCCCTGTGAGCTTGTGCCTTGTGCTTTTGACTGCACTTTGTGCCATTGATTCACAAAAATAGAGCCCCTAGTGTTTAACTGGGACAAGCCATCATGGCACACATATAGAACTAATACAGTAGGGAGCTTATTAGTTGACATAACTTTAGAGATGGGTCGTATCCGTTGATAAGAAGAGTCGTCAGTGGATTGTTTAGGACTATAACATCCCAAGAACTATTCCAGGCTGTATAATTTGATTTGTATAAGTTTGAAATAGGCAGACTTTATCAACCTACTGCTTACTTCACTGCAACAGCAAGCTTGTGATGTTTACCTGCTAGCTAGCTGACTCAGCAGGCTGTGAGCTAAAGAACATATTTTACAGTAGCTTTTTGACAAGATCATGATCAAAACACTCTGCGCCACTTTGATTTGTCTTTTAGCATGTTCCAAATAATGACAAATAATGCCCTATAACAATAATTTATGTCTTGACATCACTGCTGGACTTGGTCCTGTAGTGATGTGTTCCTAAATGTGGGCCTAAAGAATTCCTGAAATCTGTCCAATCAGGCCAGTTTGCAGCATTTGAAGTTGAAAGCCTCGACTCAGCAGGTTTACCTTATTTGAACTTGAGGAGCTGGTGTTTGTTCGTCAATCACGGTGCAGCATTGTGACATTGCCATCGTCATTGACATTGACATTGTCTGGCTGTGAGGAAATTGATTCAATAAATGCCCTTTTAATTTAACTACATCTATTTGCAAAAGATCATGCAGAACATTATTCTTATCCTGAGCCATAGTACATTTAAAAATAGAATCATGAAATGTGAACAATATGGGACCTTTAAGATGTTAGTTACTGGTTTGTTCATTAAGTACTTGCCAAGTACTTAATTATTGATTAGCATTTTAGTTATTCATGATGCAGCAACTACTGACACAATAACCATCAATATGTTCCCTTGTTAGTATTTTGCCTATTGACTTGTGGCTACATGTTACAATATTCATTAGCATTATATTTATTTGTGGCTGCTGCAGAGGAATAACAAAAATGCTACCAAATAAATAATTGAATTGGTCGTGAGCTCTGTAGTTGTTAATCCATTATTAATATTTAGCAGAAACTTATCACACTCTGTTTTTTTGAGTATAAAACATGCAAGTGTTTAGGAGCATAAAGTTGAAGTTATAAATTTGGCATTTGATGTAGAATTCCAGTCAATTGTTAAAATTGTTAAAATGACAGTCCTCACTTCTTATCACCCTCAGATAAAGATTATACAGTATCACAACTGTCACCACATGAAGCTTTACTGTCCTAAGAGTCGCAATTACTCTTTCCCTTTATTTTGCAGTTTACAGTCTCCTCCTCACAATTCATGTGTTGCTGTCTTCTCTATAGACCTTGAATTCATTACAGCTGTTGCATGAAGAACACCATATTTTAAGTTTTGATGCAAGTCTTTATTGCTCATGCTATATCAACCTACACTTGATTCCTACCTTTTGTTGCTGTCAGTATAGATGTTAGTGTTCTTCTGTTACAGTCACTGTTGTGATTGGCAGGGACCTAATTGTTCAATCCCTGTAAACATGACACTGATGTTCTTCCAATGATGAGTCATTAGTGCAAGGCATGGCTTTTTGTTTCACACTGAAGTGCAAGATGTATGACCATAATAAACAAAAGCGGAACACCATCCCTCGTCAGTGTGGCATGACATAAAATGGCTCTGTTGTTTTCAGTGAGTTGTTTGTGAGCCAGAACATAACAGCTACGAGTCAAAATGTGTTTTCCACAATGGAAAATGCAGCAGTTATTCGCTCATCTTTGTTTTTCCTGCACTAGTTTTTAGACTGTAGACTGGGTGTTCATGTGCCATTTAATATAGATGTCAGTCATGGCATTAGATGCAAGTCAAAATGGCAATATCTTTCACTCTTCATAGGATGCCATTATGTTTGAAAGAGACAGACATCCCTGCCAATCCAAATCTATAACCCCTGAATATGATCTAAACTTTCTAAACTGTTCATTTCAGATAGCAATTGTAATAACTGGGACTGAGCCCCCAAGATAAGTAATGTTTGAATCAATGCACTCAGCAGGAACAGTGTAGTTTATATTAGACTGATAATGTTTGACAAGTATTATCAACTGAATATCACCCAGCCGTTTAACACCCCCAGAGATTGAAGGGTTTCATGAGATGAAGCATCACATGACCTTTTATGAAAAAATTTAATGTAAGAAATTTCAAGAAGTAAAAAATAAAATAAAAGGTGATTTAAAATATGACACTGATTGTGGCTGTCCTGTTATTGTACATTATTGAATTGCATTTCCTGAGATTGTCAAAAGAACATTTTACAGACAACCATTTTCCTGTACCTATAACTTTCTAGATCAAGAAAATGGCACTCCATAACTTTTTCAGACAATGCAACACAATGACATCAAAGGGTAGCATTTCCTTGACCGTGAGAATTCATTAAGAAACAAAAAAGGGAAATATACTGTCTATATGAACCTATTGGATGAGTGTCAGCTAATTTAAACAGTTCAGGAGCATAGCTCAGATCTCCTGGCTATGTGACAAAGACAGGTCATTAGTTGTCTTTATCCTCACATCAATCAACAGGCTAGTGTGGCTCTTGAGGGTTTGGGGGTTGGGGCTGCAAACACTTTCTTGACAACTGAGGGTTGACACTCAACTAAATATACTCCTGAAGAGGAGTGGCAGTGTGCACTGTGGTAACAGTCCTCTCTGCCACCACAGTGTTTCTTTTTAACCTTTTGCGGATCCTCTGGGAATTCATAGTGATTGTAACTCTTACACAGGTTTTAATGGGTAACATTTTACATTATGGTGCACTATTTAATGCTTAATTAACAGCATTAACTAACCATATGTTCACATATTAGTTATTAAGTATGTGTCAGTTATGGACAACTAATATGCTGATAATGTGTAAGAACTTAATACTGAGTTAATAACTACAGAGCTCATTAATTAATCAATAACAATTTGTTATTCATTAACTCTGCAGCAACAATAATACTATGGATTATGGTAATATGTAGACACAAGTCAATAAGTTACTATGTTACTAACTACTAAGTAACAAGGGAACATATTGATGGTTATTGTGTTGTAGTTGCTGCATCATGAATTAAAATGCTACTGAATAATTAAGTACTTGGCAAGTACTTAATGAACAAACCAGTAATAACATCAGGCCCCATATTATTCAGTTTTCATTATTTTGTTTTCAAATATAATATTGCTCAGGATAAGAATAAGTTGTAGTCGAAGGTTTAGTCTTTATTTATTGAATGAATTTAAAGTTGTGAACACCAGCTCCTCCACTTCAAATGAGGTAAACCTGCTGAGTGGAGGCTTTCCACTTCAAATGCTGCAAACTGTATTGATTTGACGAATTTCAGGAATTGTTTAGTGTGGGAGCCAATCAGGACCGAGTCCAGTGTGATGCATTGATTGGAGTTGGTCTGCAACAGTCTGTAAAAACTGATGGATTTTTCAAAATGTGATAACTTAAAATTGAATTACTCAAACAAAGTCATCATTTACCAACAGCTACATTAAATGTCTGCAATCATATATGTTTATATAAAATTTGAAATGCAACAGTAGAGTCCCTTTAAATAATAAATAACTTCTTATGTCTTAAATAGTGGCTACCTATAGATTTGTTCTATTATCATTATATCCAACCTCTCTGGGAGGACGTTCCCTCAGTCTACCTGGTCTTCATCATGAGCAGATGTCCAGTGTTTTTGATCAGACTTTATAGTTATTTATAATCGGTATATCAATTAAGCATAAATTACTGAAACCTTACCATTATTTCCTATACTTTGTGCCCCTGTAAGTAAGCCTTCCACCTTACTTATATGGTAACTAATCATAATTTCTTAGTTAATTGACATATTAGTTGATCACAACTGAAGCAAACTTAACAGCCAACAAACATGTAAGCATATGGTTAGTTAATGCTTAATAAGCATTAATTATTGAACCATAATGTAAAGTATTTAATGTCAGGCTGTAACGTTATTCTAAACATAGGAGAACAACAGTATCAGAAAATGATCATATCTGTTATTTGAATTATTTTCTTGTTTCCGTGTCCCCCAGCTCACATCTTTTTTAACCTTTATTTATCCAGGGAGCCGTTGCTCAACAGACATGCTCTTTTTCAGCAACGTCCTACTTCAAATTCATAAAGTTCACACTCATTCACACCTGGGAGCTGCCCTACACAACCGTGGTCTTCTATCCGGCTGTTTTCACTGAATAGTTCCACTGATGCAGTTGGTTTCGTGCCCGCTCAAGACCACTTCAACAATATTTATCGAGGAATAGAAGAGTGTTACTCGCTGACGTTCCCCACCCAGATTTTCCCAGCCAGTCCAACCCTATGTCAGAAGAACTTCTCTAATCATTAGGCTGCCACCAGCAATCTATCCATTCCCCCATTTTATTAATTTGGCTGGTTAATGGCCCATAATTGGTTCACTATGGAATGAACCAAAGACATAGGCATTATTCGCAAATTATTAGAGATCAGAGAGTGTGGAGCTATTGGTTTTGGCATGAACAAAAGAGGATCATAAATAATACAGGCCTACACAAAATGCTTAGATCACATAAGCAAGAGAAACCTCCGTGGTTTGTCCTTTGCCAATTTGTTTATTGTGTCAAGTATTTGTTCTCTTTAGTTCTGTTGCTGTCTGACTGTCAAGGCTGGTCTGTTTATTAATGTTGTCATTAATGGCCCCATCATTTACATTAAAATCCCTACTGATTGTTCTACCTTGTACAAGCCATCGCAGCACACAGGGGAATGATCTGCCATATCTCACTTGCATTCAAGGCACTGAAACATATTTTTTTTCATCCTTGCTCATGTTAATATTACAAATGTTTGCAAGAATCTTACATTACACACCACTGACGGTCTAATTCATTCTCACCTGATTCTCATCTGCACCCAAACCCCAAACTCACAGAAGTCCATGGAGTTGACCTAGGTTTAATATTTAGTTTGTTACAATTGGCGTGTTGGCTTTTCTCGTGGAATTTTAGTAAAAACTGCTGAAACTTATGACCTTCTGAATGATAAGCCATGTACTATGTCCTCATTTACAGTCAATAGCTGGTAGATGGACCATTAAGGGACACGCAGCATGATACTGAATCTGTGATAGCTACGAAGTACTTTAGGAAATGACGAGGAGTCCCATGTTGTCACAGCAGTGTAGCACTATATGAGAAGAAGTTCCTTGAGTTACCTCAATATAACAGGGAAATTTAATTGTGCAAAATAAGACTGTAGTTGATGCTATCAGTGTCTAAAGACACAACAGAAAAAGTGTAGTGCCTACTCTGGCAAAAGGGTGAAAATGCACCCCTAAAGAAGCATTTAAACAAGTACACTCTACACAGGGTGGGGCAAGTGTGGAGGTCTTGTCATGGAACAAGTAAACCTGTATTGAACAAAGCAGCACCCTTAATAAAAGAGTGTAGAGGAGCAAATATATCCCCAGGAGAATGTTTAAAACAATTTATCAAGCTTAGTAGAGACAATGTAAAATGAAAGTATAGAAAGTATAGGAAGAAGTTTAGTTTTAAAGAAATTTTGAATATGGAGGCATCACATCTAGGATTTGATTAATTACTTAATTGGAGCAATGTGCAGACGTCAGCCCAAAATCTCAACCATTTGCTAGGTAAAGACCCCACATGTCCTTGTGTGTCAAATAACACGGTTAGACATATCCTGTCAGGCTTTCAAAGTTAGTCTTTCCCAAGGATGATACACTTAGCAGCATAACCTGCTAAGTGTCTGGCAGCAAGACTGAGAGGAAACAAGCAGAATTAATTAATCCTTACCTTTAAGGAGGGAGACTCTTATGCATCAAATTGGATTTTTTACTTGATGGAGAATAAATCAAGAAAGAATAATTATTTCGCTGAGACAAGTCAGGGCAGCTGAGGGAAGTTTGGGATTCAAGCAGACATAGCTCAGCAAGTTACAGTCCAACCAGAGGTAGTCAGCACCAGCATAAGACCTGACCTAATATTGTGGTCCAACACTCAGTGTTCTGTTTTCTTTGTAGAGCTCACAGTGCCATGGGAAGATGAGACATGAGATGAGACATGAAGGGGATGAAAGGAAGAAGCTTACATACTGTGAACTAGCAGCTGAGGATGAACAGTTCAGCTGGAATGCCAGGGTATGCCCTATGGAAGCCTGATATTCAGACTG
>OOFE01013132.1:0-20285 GCA_900323365.1 Monocentris japonica
CCCCCCCCCCCCCACTGCTTTCTTTTTCTCCTTCTCATTTTATATTTTTGGCTGAGCTGAGGACCTTTCTTAGCGCGGTGACCTTTCTGGTTTTAAATTAAGCCCCACTGCGGCATGTCTCTCTTCATAGACCGCCAGTTACGAGCCTTCAGAGAACCGCAAAAAAATAACGATTCTGATGAAATGGCCCCTTTAAAAAGCTCTTCCAAATTCCTTTTACATTTTTCTTCCCCTCTTCCCCCCTTTCTGGTCACATTAATATTCACACTAATGAGGAACATCCTAAAGAGCAGGCCATGGAAAATGTGAGAAAGAGAGACTCACGCACATGCCTACCCACACGCACATCATACACACACTGTTGCTCATTGCTAATGGGTTCTAATCAAATGCCATGTATGTTTGAAGTGATTTATGAAAACTGGGCAAACGATGCTTGCAATGTGATTGCTTAATCAGAAAGAGACCATTTTTCAGTGGATAACCTAGTTTGTGGCCTTTTAGAATAGACCATGTTTTACATTACATGATTAATAGGCGGCTATTAAGTTGTATTTAGATGATGAAGAGCTTTATACTGCACTGAAATCATGTCGTTACCTGATAGGTCTGCATTTCTGCATCCACATTTCTCACATGTGCAGAGTTTCCCAGTTTGTTGTCTACAAGCTGACACTGTGTTAGATAATGAGGTCATGATGAACTTCAGCGCCATACAGTTATACCTCCCAGGTGCTGAGTAGGGGTGTAATGGCTTGTCGGCTGTGCATAATCTTGCCTTGGTTTTGGAAAATGGAAACAAGGAATCCGATTAGTCATCCAAACTGTGCTACAGAAATGCCCCCAATTTAATCGAAACAACATGAGCTGTGTCCGCTTTCCAAAGCCACAATCAAGGCATACCCGTTCACTGCACCCCTATAAAACGCAGACAGAGAAAGCAACAGCAATTACAGGGAATAAGAGTCAGAGCAATTAAGTTCCCCAGTGAGGGCTGAGCTGAAGCCTGGCCTTGGGCCTCATTGGAAAAGGCTTCCAGTGAGAGTGCTGTAGTCCCCTCACCGCTGGTTGCACAGCCAGTTGCACAGCATTGACGCAGTTGCCACATCAGCAACACACAGATACGTATGCATGCACAAACTCATTATGCTCCCTTTGCTTGTATTTGGAAATATGCACAATCTTGGACACATGCACACACACTCTGCATTTTGGTGGTGGATTAACACAGACAGATGGCATGCTCTCAATGTATTTCTACCTCAGTAATACCAATGCATCCTTATACTCCAACACAGACGTCTCAGTATAGTCACTGGAATGTATTCATGAACTTGGGTGCTGTTATGTCCACATACCATTAAACATTTTTCAATTCTAGAAGAGGTTAGCCCTACTGGGTTTATTGCATTAGGGAGATGGCTGCATTTAAGTACATTAGAGCCACACATTTTTTTCCGTTTCCACATTTCACCTCATAAAATTCCCACCGTCACCCTCAGACGCAGACACAGTACGCAGGAAGAAATGAGTGTGGAAAATTCAGAGCAACCTGTGACTTGTGGAAATATGCAGACAACATCAAACTCTCTAACTGGTTTTCTGTGCTCAACAGATTGGTCCTCTCCACTAAGGATGAGCATACTGTAGCCTTGAATATTAATCTCCCCTTATATGGGCTGTATCTAACAACAAGCAGAGATGATTTCTAGGGCCCCTCTCTTAGGGTGCTCCCTGTAGCCTTGGTAACCCTAATGAATTATGAGCCAGCCCAGTTAAAACATGTGTGGTATTACCCCACTCCAGGGTGTGTCCTCCTGGGTGTCTATGAATCATTGATCTCATCAGACTGGTTCTCTCTCTCTCTCTCTTCCCTCCCTTCCACTTTTCTCTCTCTTCTCCCCTCCCCCATTGCCTGTCACACTCCAGTCCCCCGGGGCATCTGTCTGGGATCTGCCAGGCTCATCAGTGGAGCAGAAGAGGAGAGGCGAGGGCTAACTGGGAGCCCATACAGGCCGTAAATCTGACCAGGGAGGGGAGGGAAACCTGCAGTGTCCACACTTCCACTGCAGCCCAGTAAGTCCAGCAAGCCTCCTCTCTCTCTCTTTTCCACACGTGCAGACACACACATGCATGCACACACATGCACAGAGGCAGTGTGTACTTAGACAGGTGTTCAGGTGTTCACTGTCATCATAGCTTCCCTAACTTACTGCAATTAGCTGAACTTGCCTTAACATGAGAGTGATAATGAGCTCTTATGCATCCCTACTGGCAGATCTTTACCATTCTTTCACATAATCAACCAGCGTGCATACACACGCTGACAAGGAATGGGCCCTTTAATGAAGGAATACAGATGATGATGTTTTAGTGTCCAATGTGGGATCTGTAATGAGCTTTATTTTTTATTGTAGATCGCCTACAATAAAATATATATCATGTGTCTTTATATTGTTTCAAGATGATAAACAATAAATGAAATGATGCAGTAATATATCTGGGAGGGATGAGGACCTGCATAAATGCACATGTTGTGCAGAGAAGGCTATTAGTTTTGTGTTCTTCAAGTGTTTTATTAATTCCTAGAGAGACTGCTAACATTTGTTGCTTAGGGCGTGATGAGAGTTGGATAGTATATGCTATCTAAAAGTGAGAGAAGTATAATGCGATCCAGGGTGCTAGGCAGAGGTAATTCCAGCCTCAGAATTGCAATAAACCCTTGAAAGCCTAGCAGTGTTTTGGACTGCAATGCAGTGAGGTGGGCCCTGCTCTCACATACATACATTTAGCTGGGTGTGATACCATTTCATACACATAGACACACACCCTCCCTCTCCTTATCTGAGAAATAAGCATTTTTACAGAGTTTGAGCTGTAAAAGGCGAGGAGCAGATAGCCCATAAATCTAACCATAAAAACGTTAAGTTGTCAGAGGTGCCATCAGCTATCAATCGTGTGCGGCAAGCTGATGAAGGGGAAATAGGTGATAAAAAACAGCATTTTAGGGAAATTATGTCCAGTCTTCCATTTGCGAAGTGCTGCAGTCGCATCACGGCAGAATCTTAATCACTGGCTGGTGTGGCCAGGGACTGTTCCTTGGTGTGACAGTGAGGAGGAGCACACCCTGGTGGGAGGGTGGGATATGGAGGAGGAGAGGAGAGAGGTAGGGGAAGAGGGGTGCAGTGTTGTAGAAAATTATACAACTAGCATAAATCACTTCTACACTACCGTTTTTCTCTCTGCCTCAATTTCTCACATCCTTCTTTCGTTCTCTCCCTCTTTCTGTGTACCTTTCTCTCCTTCATGGCCCTGCATCTCCCTCTCCTCATTTGCACTCCCACTGCTCCTCGCCCTGACAGTCCCTCTGGCTTTCTGCCCTTTATTCTTCTCAGTTCCTTGCCATGTGCTTTATTTGAAGCTTTGCTGATCACCCTCACAACCCCTCTCTCTATCTATCTCAGCTTCATTTCCACTGTGGTTTGTTTACATGCTTTCTTTATTGATCTGCTTTTTGTTGCCTACCAGGGATTTATCCCCTGTCTAAGGGACTGTATTAGCGAACCTTGAGATTGACTTGTCTCTCTGAGATGGTCCAGATATAGTCTGTTCTTGAAATAAAAGAAAATGCCATCTGGCTGCAGCTTATTTCACACTTTATCAGACTGCCCTGTGACAGCATTCCTGGTTCCTTCTTTATTGTGGTGTTTTTTCTCCCCAAAGAGAAAAACAACCAGTGATGCTTTTATATCCAAAGGCATTTTAAGCCTGCTCTTCAGATATGGCTAGCATGTTGAAACTGCAGTGAGACAAAATTAAACTATGGTATACCCAATACCCATATAATACAATGTGTGCCTTATTCCTGACAATAGTTGGGTCTGTGACCTTAGTAGTACAGAAAAAGATATAAGGACATCATGTGAGAGTGCCCACTGTCCATTGAATTGATAAATGCCTTCACTGTCTGATCTGTGACTCCCCCTTTAATCTAAGGTCATTTGTTAATTAATTTGAATTGCCTTACAGGCTTTGGTTCTGCTCCAGTGGTCTTGGTTGAGTGATGTCATTCTGCGCTGAGCTGACTTTAAGCACTGCGAAATGGACGCAGTGATGCATGTTCGTCTGCAGTAGCCCCCCTAGTGTATCCTGCTCTAAGTCAATCTATCAAGGGAAGGTGTTACTAAGCACAAAGCACTCCTCAAGGAGAAAAGTGGCAATGTGCTCGCACTTAAAATGGTGAAAAGTGTCGAAGAAACTATTGGGTATGAACTAGGTCTCTGCATCTGTGGCCTAAGTTAATGAAGACATAATGGTCATGCAGAACCGCCACTCTGCTGGCTGTATTCTCCAGTGTTACTGGTCACCTACCAAGTGATTCTCTGAGGTCCTGGTGGTTTATTTTCAGACATTAATGATATTCCCTGGCAGCAATGAGAGTTAGCCTAGCCTTTAGTCAGCTTGTGTCAGGGGTTGTGCTGCCACCTTTAGTAAGACTGAGGTACTGTAATGCAGTATCCATTCCCAGAGCATCGGGTTTGCTGGGCTGCTCTGCAGTTCTGTCATACAGCATGTATGGAAAAACATAGTCAATCTTAATACATTACAGCCAGTGTATTCATAAACATACAAATGTAAAATGTATCATCACATAAATGTAATGCCTAACTCTGTTCAAGATTCGCTGCCCTCTGAATGTGATCATTATTAAATACATTAGCCCTGTAGAGGGTTCATCTTTTGTTGTCCCATGCATTTGATTCTGTGATGCATTTATCACATCCAGTACCAAGGAGTATCACTTCCTTTGGCTTTACCATGCTTTCACTTTGTTTTACTTACTTTTATCCATCAGTGTTCCTGCTGTAAAGCTAAGTAAAGTCGTGATCATATTCCCCCTCAAATACTATAGACATACATTGATTTTCAACTCATTGACTGAAATTGTTCTCTTTGCATGCGCTCTTTATAACTTCTCACCAGTTGTATCTTAAATACAAGGATTTCTGCCCAGTAGAAGTAAACAAGCCTAAATTTGCTTGATATGACACAACACACTATTATTTAGCTTTCATACACTTATCATTTGAAAAGAAGAAGGTTCTGATCTCATCTTCTGTGGTGTTGTATTGCAGTATCTTTAGGTTTTTATGCACAAGCCCAGAAACTAGGAAATCTGTCACAAGAATTGTCTAAATTTAATTTGGCTAAGTCACTGATAGGATTGAGAAATGTAATGTGAAGTTTTTTAAAGTTATGCTGGCAAGACTAGGCCTTCGCCTTGTAGGTTAACAGTTTTGCACATCTAGTCAAGAAGACCAGTCTGTGTCCTGTCTTTATATTGGGAGGCTCATACCTTTGACTAACGTGTTAAAGATTTCAAAGCAAGGCTAAGCCACTGAAACTAACTGCTGTGCTGCCTTGCATCCTAACGCATCCACAGGCGACTACAATTGAAGTTAACCCCAAATCATCACAAAGACATAAATGTGAGGTTGTATCTGACAAGCGTTTAGACATGAGGCCATTCCTCTTGGGTGTTCTGCTGTAGGGAGTGGTTCTGCGTTCCTAAAAAATCTAGGTGTAGTGGCAGCAGGATCTACCAGGGGGCAGTCGAGCTCACACATCAAGGCATTGGAGACAGTCCTGCAGATCTCCATTTCTCCCCATGTGGCAATACAGTATTTCTGTTTCCTCTCCTCTTTCAGAAAATAGAGAAAGTAATGTGGAAATTAAACACATCTATGTAATATTAGATGAATAAGAGAGTAGAGAGATACCAAAGTGTATTTGAACCATTTTGAGCCATGGACATTGTTCTGTGAAGCTCTGCTGTAACTATCAGCACTTTCTGGTTTATATCCCCTATTAATGTTCTCTTCATTAGCATTAAATCATGTCAGTTATTTTCCATTTAGAGGTCAGTGGGGGCAAATTGAGGCATGGCGTGAAGATGATCTAATCTACAGGACAATATGTGGAAAAGAACACCTTGCATGTTGAGAGCAAGGCAAGCTAATGTTAAAGTATTCAAAAAGTTTAAACAGCGTGCGTAAAAAAGAACATTTATTCACTCTCCAAAGTAAGCTTGCAAGTTACAGTTCAATGAATTCGAAATGTGGAGTTGTAATTTTGTACCCATAAAACTGTAGAAAGAATTCCATTCATTTCACTACTCAGCCCATTTATTAGCAATAAGAAATAGATACATTAATGTTATTGTACATCAGAATAATGGTGCTGCACAGGAACATTTTACTGAATATTCACCTCATGTTTTTTGTCTTTATTCTGTACAACCAAAGAAAGAAAGTAAAATCAAGCACTGAGCCAAGCCCTCTAATAATGAAGCTTTGGAGGTGGCTGCCATTTTACACAATTATTTATTTTCATTGTAATGCTTCTTTGTGTGTTTATAGCAGAACATAATAAAATTAAATAATGCCGTTTGTTTTCATTTGCCAGTAATTTGTTTCCTCTTTTCCAGCACTTGGACTGCCAGTGACTGAAGGTCTGCTACTTTTGCTCAGTGGGTGTTTGCTAAAAAGTACATCCTTGGTTTAAACTTGTTTTTAAGCCCAATGTCACTTCTGTTTCCTCAGCCCTCCATAGAAGAAAAGTCATAAACCTTTTTCTCCAAGCAACTGTGTTAAAAAGAACACCTGTAACTCGACACACAGACCTCTCTACTCAAATGCTGAGGGCAAGTTTATGACTCATGGGAATGGGGACACATGGCTAAATAGATAGTTTGTGTACAACCCTATCTTCCAGTCCAGCATTCTCTTGGTTTCAAACAAAAAGCGCATTTGGACAACATCTGAATGGAGACCATTTTGGTTGGGCCTTGTGTTTGCACAGTCCTGGGACTGTGCAGGCACTAGTGGGGGATGGTAGGCTGCTGCTACTCTGAAGACTCCTGTTAATGTTTTAGTCATTCTGGAGCTGCTGGGCTGGGAGACAGATTCAGTCAAAAAGCATTTGAGTACCCTCAGGTCCTCAGAGTGATTTACTGCTTATTTGGACATCTGCAAAGAGCTTTTGCACCTTGAACATTCTCTCGCTCTTTCTTTCTTTCTTTCTCTCTCTCGCTCTCTCTCTCTCAGCAGTAAACCCTTGGGAACACTCTGTCAGACTGAGTCACCTTGAAGGTATCCAAGGTAGAGTCACTTCCTGTCACCTTCTCCCTCAGCGATTCCCCCCTCCCTTCCACCCCTCCATCTTACCTCATCTTTCTATCACCTTCAAACCTTCTGCTTGGGCCTTAACCACACCCCTCTCATCTTGGCCATCAGATTTAATGTGTGCTGCTCCTGCTTCTGTGTCTCTTAGCCCACCTCTTGCTCACCAGCTGGACACATCAATCCATGTGACAGGTGCTTGTCAGTCTGCTCCTTGCAGGGTAGCCACCAAAAAAGAAAACACAAAGCTTTAGACAGCACGTCTCAACCGGAGGACGACAAAATCTGGCAATATGTGTGTATTTTTTGTAGGATATCTATCTTCACTAACAAGACATGCATAGGTGACTGATACGCACTGATAAGCTGTTTTGTTGCCTATGGCAGCCACCCTGACTCAAGTGGGTGGTGCAGGCTGTGTTTTAAAGTGATGGCCAGAGGCCTTCTGTCTCTGCAGCTCTGAAATGGTGTCATTAGCATCTGTGTCTCCATAACTGGGACTGTTGCTGAAGAGGCCCAAACATATCTGGTATGCAGTGTTTAGGAGGCACACAGACAGGATAATTGGTGGGCAGAATCTGTCCACAGCTCCAGACTTTCAAGTGCTCATTGCCTTTGAGCGTTTTACACCCCAAGTGGCTGAATAGCCCAGGGGAAACAGGGTCTGCATTGATTTATTGCTCACCCTCAAGTCTTTTGTTTCTAAAGACCAAGGACAACTCAATCAACCACCAAAGAAAGTCTCAAAATTCTATTTGTAATATCTTTGGCATTCGGTTGGCCTAACGTTATACATAGAAAGCAGTGCGCAATACAAATTAACGTGTGTAAAATGGAACCAATGGGCTAAGCCTGTATCATTCAGTGGTGCACGCTCTAAAATGCTTTCTCACATGTATGGCTGCTTTTCATAACTAGCAGAGCAATCTTTCTGTCACTGCCAATGGTTAACCACAAGTACAAAGTGTTCTCACTTTGATGAAGTTAGGTTTGGAAAGCTATCATTGCAGGGTGAATCTAAAACAATACTTTATGTTGGTTTTTTACTGCATCTTTCCTTGTTAATGCTAAACTATTTAATTACAGTGCAATAATAATGCAATCTAATCTATTCTAATCTATTATTTTGTATACACAAATGTAACATTGCAAGTACTAAAAATAGCACCATAAGATTATATGTAGCAAATGTAGAGTGCAGTATCTCTCTCTCTCCCTTTCTAGTTAAAGCACATAAAAGAGTTCCTAATTAGTTTCATGTGGCGCTCAAATGGAATACACATTTATTTGTGTATTGGCTTAGACATATTTACAGTCAAATGTTATGTCTTGACATTAAGGCATTTATTGCTATAAATGCACTGGCAACAGCACAGTGATTGACATCACAGTGAGGAAAATGGTTGAAAGGTTGGAACATTGTGATTTTATGTTTATACAGACAACAGTAGAGTTAAAGTCAGCATAACGTAGACTAAACCTTATTTGCAATCATACCCTTGCCTTTGTTGTCAAAAATAACATTTATTCAGTATTTGTTGATATTTCTTTTCCTAAATGAGATCAAATATATTGTATTTATTTACTTTGTTATAAGCAACATTTGTCTATATCTTGGAATAAATGTCAGTGACAGTGCTTTTCAAAAGCATTTAGTATAAAATGCATTTTTGTATTATTCTTAGATGGTAAGAAATATACTTTCCCTAGAGTTGAAATGAACTTTAACTGTGCTTTTTCACAGTGACAGCGGACTGACTGACTAACAATCTGGTATGTGTCTGATTCATGAGGTAAACCATACTCATTGTATTGTTTGCAGTTATAATAACAAACATGGCACTTGCAGATGCTAATGCTTTTCATTTTGGCACAGTTAAATCACATCTAGACTTTTGCGGGACTACAAAAGTATGGTGCACTTGTATCTATTTTGATGGTGAAAAAATTAAGTGAAAAAATTCAAACCAGATTATACATGCACAGTAAATTTGTTATTAGTACATCAGCAAGGTAGCTCAGTCCAAACGTGGGAACTTTTGTGTTATCTCAGGATTTAGTTTAACTTAGAGGAGGAATATCTGTCCTACTGCTAGCCCTAAGGTATGGCTTGAAGTATGCTAAACCTCAGCCAGCCATTTCTTGCCAGCACTATAAATGCCCAGATGTCAGTACCTAAGCAAAACCTGACATGAGGAAAAATGATTAAGACAAGCAGACTCTGCAATGACACACACAAAACACCAACAACCACTGAGAGATGAATATTTGCCCGAGGTTATCTTGACAATTAAATCCATCAAAACTTGCAGAACAGCTATTACTATTTCAAATTGCAGCATTGAATTACATGTGCATTTGTGGGATCTAAAATGCTTTGCCTGCTCACATGGGGTTAGGGTTAGACTGTTAGATATATCAGAAATCCAAATGTAACTCACAAGTTGCCAGTCAATCTTTGGCCAGACATAAATAGTGACAAAGGCTTTCTGGCTATTTAATTAGAGGCTACCTAATGGCTTCCATGTTGCCCTGGAATGGTTGGTAGTGGTGGTGGAGAAATGGAGAGTTGGAAGGAGGGAGAGAAGGGGAGTGACATCAGCCTGCATAACTGGAAACATATGAAGGCTAATTAAGTAAGATCATGCTGTAATGGAAAGTGAGGTGTCAAAAGAAGACAGGGAAACAATTCTGAACAATTCATGTGGAAAGAGGCACAAAAGGTCTTGGTGGACTCATATTGTGCAGAGACATATTTCCCCCATTTGGTCAGAACTGGACCAGAAACGATACATCCGTTTGTGTTACATGAGCAGTTCAGACTCCACCCACATGCCCAAATAAGTTCACAATGCCACGCTATACCCCACCTTTTTCTGCTACAAAGCTAAAGCGTTTTGTGGTGAGATTAAAAATAATACTTTTTTCCTTCTGCAAGGACTTTATGACAATGGTATATGTATATACTTGTGTAATTATTCACAGGGACATATTAAGGCTCCAGACATGGGTGTGTGCTCACACATGGAAAACCCACTGAAGTCAAGGGAAAACTGCTTAGATCAAGGAAATTAAAGCCTTTGTATTAAATGGCTGTTCGTTAACTTTCTAGAAGTACAGCAATGGCAATCAAGAGTGATGCACTGATTTACAGCATTCGTATTGACTAATTACAGGCCCGATCCTGAATCCAAACGTAAATAAAAGGACCCCCCCCTCGAATTTATTGCCAGAGCTCTTTATACAAAAACTGACAAGTGACTGTTAAACATGATTTTAAAACATAGTTTATTCATTGTCAAAATTGTAGTAAAGACGACTTTTATTTTGAGTTATGATGTGATGAAAATTGTGAAAAGCACACATACTGCATCACATATTCCATGTTGTACTCCATGTATGTGTCAGTGTGTCAAGCCAAGATAAAAGTCCATCTCTTGATGGTACCTTGTGCAGTAAAACCAAAGACACCCAGTTCTTCAGTAGACATACCTTGTGTTTCAAGATGACAGCCTCCTGGTTTGATTTCATTATCTGTCCTAAAGTGCAAAGCATCTCCTGTAAATGGCAATGTATACTTGGTAAGTTTGGTAATGCTGCATGTGAGTTACATTGTCAAAACAGGAAGCTACCATCTTTATGTGCCTGGTCAGGTGAGTTATAGAAATAGGTTTACAATTAGGACTAATGAAGAACAAAGGCTAAACAAAACCAAATGTAGGACCAGTTGAGGGCATACATTTTTGTTTAAGTTGAAGAAACTCAGTATTGTCTTAGAAAACAAAAACACATTTTAAAATATGCCATAAAATGCCATAATTAGCATTGATTAGTTATCTCTCTCTCTCTCTCTCTCTCTCTATCCTGATTGATTGCTTCAGACCAGTAGTTCTCAAACTTTTTTGACCAGGTACCACCGCTCATAAAACCAAAGCATTCAAGTACCACCTACAAACTATCTCACAGAAGTTTGGAAATGGGACAGTCGATGTAATGTCCAAAATACGATTCGGGCATCTGACAAACACGCTCTTTAATTGATTAGCTCTGAATTTGTCCATGTAGTTATCCAAGAGAATTATCACTTGATTAAAAGCTCTGTTCCCGTTACTGTTTTGACAGTTGCCTTTCATGTTCTCATGATTAGTTAGCTTTCTTTCTTTAGCTAACCTGCTAACACAACATGACGGGCTTCACAAAGCCCGCCCAACGTACACCATGATTTGCCAACACAAAGAAGTTACGTCACGACGTCGATTTGGGAGTACTTTGGGTGCGCGTGTTTTCAAACGTAAAGTACTCCGTATGACTGAATTTGAGCTTTTCATACAACAACGTTGCCTTAACAACAAAACACCTCCCATTCAGACTAGCCCGGAATTCAAAAGTCATCCACCATTTAAACCGCTCCCTCTGCAACGGGGATGTGGTTCTGAATGGTGCAAAGCTATGCCTTTTCTTGAACTAGGCGTCATTGCCGAGAGAAACTGTTGCTATTTCCCGTACCTTATGACAGAATCAGAATCAGACTCCACGGGCCCATGCAAGTAAAAGTGTATACAACACATTCCCAGCGACGTCCTGCGTAACACTGGTCGTACGTGTACCACAGTTAAGAACGACTGCTTTAGACCATAGCTGGTTTGAATCCTCTGATGTGCTGTCACAGCAGTCTAGCCCTTTGTGTGTGTGTATTTGTGTGCGTGTGCGCGTGCTTGTGTCTGTGTTGGTGTGTGGTCTCAACAGCCTGGCTGTGTTGTCTGGGGAAACCCGTCAAATCTGGTTGTGTTTATTGGCTTCTATGTATCTTTGTCTTGCTTGGGTGGGTAGACCTGATCAGTTGAATGGCACTGTGGTGAACCGGCTCATGTGGTGATATGATGTCTTTGTGAGAGGATCTCATACAAGGCCTGGCTCTAAAATGCTCAGGTCACTACTGACTTACTAGTAAGATTTGATTTGATGAGTTTTAATTCACTCACTCACTGTGCTGTTGTCTCGTTGAGACTTACATGTGGTATGAAATACAGTTCCGTGGAAGGATGAAAATGAAATATAGCAAGGTCTAAATCTTTACAAAGGGATACAGGGAGGGGTAGGTTTAAGTTTTATATACTTAGTACAGTCAGAGGGGATATTTTGGTATTCAAATCAAAGTATTACAGCCAAATATCTAATACACTTAAGACTGTGGCACAAATCTTTCTCAGAGAATCAATTACACCGAAGGCTGAGATAAAGTAGAGTTCTGATCAAGAATGGGAAATGGCCCTTTATTATATGTTATTATATAAATTAGTGGTGAATGTGCATTCCACTGGTTTGTAAAAATGACTATTACCATTAAAGTCAGTAGCCTGAATTATCTGCTTCTTGCTTTTTTTATTTGGGACACTATGGTGCATTTCACATAGGATTTTAAGCAAAATCCCAAGAATTTGTGGCTAATATAGATGGGTGAGTGATATTTCAAAAGCAACAGAGGCAGAGAAATGAAATATGCCGATAGAAAGCAGCTCACAGGGACTACAGAGCATCGCACTGATGATCTTTATTGCGTTTTACTTTTCTGCAAGACATTAAGTGAAAAATTCAACATATAACATCTTAGATAGACAGCCCACCAATCCCCCCACCCCTTTATATCATTTAATTCGTTTTTCAAAAAGTAAATAGTGGCAACAGAAAGGAAATACAGCAGAGAGAGCAGTGTAACTATTCCTTACCCTGTACATTACATGGGTGGTTTCACAGACATATTCTGCAATGCCTTTCTTCTTTCTACTCTTATCATTTTAGTACAGTAGCCTAATAACATCTTGTGAGATATAGAAATTGGTGTGGTGGTCTGGAAGCTGTCAGGGAAAAAGGTTTCTCTGTCCTACTTTTTCTGAAACTGAGCTCGGTCCCGCCTCTGCATGCTCTGTACAAGTTAATGAGACAGAGAGAGAAAGGTGCACTGAATGTTGAGTTGGAGTTGGAGGAAATGCACAAATCCTTCACTCAACTAAAGGTAGAAAAACCCTGAAAGAACAGTACGGATGTAGAGTAAAAGCCTTCCATTCAGCAGTATTCTAAGTATCAAAATATTTGCTATTAGCTTTATTTAAGTATGTAAGTAAGTATTTAAGTAAGAAATAAAGTAAATAAGAAAATAAAGGAAGGAATAAAGTGTCCCATCTGCCCCATTAACTGGTCAGATGTTGTTTCTTTCATTATAACAGCCGCTACAGCCACTATTTTTGTTAATTTTTATGGGAAAATAAATAAATCTTTGCTTTGAAATTTAAAAGTATTCAGTTCCCAATAATAGAAATCCAAGTATCAATTTCTGTATAGAATGCATTATTAGGTTATAAGTTAATATGGTACTTGGATATAGTGACACTCCTAACTACCACTGCTGATTTCATTAAGTTTGACACAACCTTGTCACCAATGGCATACAAGTTACATTACCACATTGTCAGGTATGAATGTGCTCTTGAGAATGTGTCATAACTACATATATTTGAGTTTATTTACCTGATAATTTAGTCATTTCACATCCAATGTTGTTGCTTTCCTCTTAAAGAGCTCACTGTAGAATTGAATACCATGCATCCGCTGGTGTGTGAGCAGAGCATTTATGACTTTTCTTGACTGGAGTTATAGCAGGCAAAGGAAATAGACGGAAATTACAGACGACACTCTCAGAGCTTATTAAGTTAAATAAGTTCTGTTTCCCTCAGTATTAAGTTGATTTAAGTCACAAGAATAGCAACGTTTTATAAATTTATCAAAATGCTGACCTTATCTGTAAAGACATTAATAATGGCTTAGACAAAATTATTGGCACCACAGGTCTTAAGCGTAAACTAATCTAACAAAACATTATATTCTCAGTGTTAACAAGTATACAGAATTGGAAGTGGAGGTGGGGTGGAGGGTTCTACACTGCTCATACAAAGTCCAGGTAATGAATCTCAAAGTTTAGTGTGCTCTCAGCTTGGATAGTCTAGTGTAATGTCTTGTACCTAGATTTATCAAGGAGCCTGGATTTAACAAGCCAAACAATCCCAAACAATCCCAAAACTATCACCCTCATCACGTTTAAAGTTAGACATGCAGCACTTTTCATTAAACTCCTCTAGACAAAATTCATTGGCTTCTATAGGGAAATTAGCTGAGATGAATTCACTTCCATACACATTTGGTTACTTGTTGGGAGGTTAATAGTTTGGGGTTTGTTTAAAGTTGAAAATGTTTGTCATTGAGCCAACCAGATAATGACCACACAAGACTAGAGCACTACTTGCTAGTTAGCATTAGCTTCCAGGACAACAAATTTAAGTGATCACAGACCGTACTGTATACAATTTACTGACGTCACGTGACATGATTTTGTGTGTTGAAGTCCTTACATTTCAAAATCCTACCCTCAGATGCTCTCAGGGGCTTTTCACACATCTTTCTCCCAAATGATTGAATGAGTTCCAGGCAGCCATCACTTAGCATGTGAAAGTCAAGTCAAGTCAAGAACTTTATTTGTCACATACGCATACAGGATGTGCAGTGAAATGAAAAGTGGCAATGCTCACGGGATTGTGCAAAAAACAGTAACAGCATTTACAATAAAAAAGAGGCAGCAATATTTACAGTAAAAAAGCCATTACACTGTTACATATGATCAATCTATGATGTTCAGTGCATTCCACAGTTATTTTGTGATGATGTTTTGTAATTTGCCTTTTTGTTGTACCCACTTTCCCTCAAACTGCCTCGTGGACATCTACTTCAGTTAGAGATTTCCTACATTTCCCAGAATGACTTTCGACAACAGCCAGAGAACTGTCCGGGACCTGTTGCATCCAGCTGTGGGTTTCACGTGTTGGTGGAAAGAGCAATAACGATAGTGATAGCAAGAGAGCGAGAGTTTCAAGTCAAGACAAAGCGAGAGTCTTGTGGATGCATTGCATTATGGTCTATTGAGGCTGCTGTAGGTGGGAAAATTGGTATCTCAACCTCTTCTATGATTTCATCCTGTATGATTGTTGAATGGTGGATCTAGAAAGAAACCCTTTCTCTACAATTCTGACTGATACTAAAACCTGACGTTTACAGTTGATGTTTTAGATGGCTGAAAATTTCTCCTCTATCAAACTCCATTATAGCTGTGCTGGAAATATCTTAATGTGACATCATGTCATCTACGTTTAGCCAGTTATCCACGGGAATTAGAAAAATACACCACCAAACAACACAATGGACCCAGGAATGTAAGCTATATCAACCAATAGCTGTTTTTTTAACTGTAATTTTAGGGTGGGTTTTTTCTTTAACTATTGTGAAAATGTGTCATGACTTTTGGACAGACTACAAGTACAAGTACAAGTCAGTTGTCAAGGTCTCTGGCAGACACTGGCAGACAGGCCTATCCAATTACCTGTGTTTTGCAGCATGCCCAATGTATTGTATTTATCTGAAATAAAGAATGTCCTTCAGTGTCAACAGTGAATTTTGGTACAACAGAGAATCATATTTGAATTAAATCTGATCCATCAGAATATTTTCCTCAAATGTTTGTTTTGTTGTGTTTCAGGTGACGTTTTTGGTTGCATGTTGCTAAGTATTTTAGCTGCTGCTGTAGCTCAAGGCCTCAACCAGTACTGTGCAGCTGGTTGGGCCTAACCAGCCCCCATACAGCTTCCCTGATCAATACACAATGGCTACCAGCATCTGAACCGATTTTAACCACATTTCCAGAACTTTTATGAACCTCCAATATGCATGTTTGGCAACAATGAACTTATCTTTGAATTGAGTTACATTTCTGTCAGATAAACACACAGGTCACAATGTGTTTTTAAGATATATTGTACATATCTTACGAAAAGTTATGCACCCTTGACTTCCATACGTATACATGGCCAGCTGCATAACCTATCACTGCATATGCACCCAAATCAGATCAAACTACTAAAGGTTAGGCAACTAAAACATCTTTTGGTGAAGCTAAAAACTTTTTTGTATCAGTCAGGACTCAAACTCAGGTCGCCGGAGTTGAGGGCGTTGAAGTGTAAATGCACATCCACCACCCAGACCCTGACCCTGCTGTCTCTGTCAAACTACTGCCTGTTTCTCTCACGTGACCTCCACCTCCTGTTTCACTCAATTTGTCATATGAAATGAAGATGCCCTACTTTTTGTATCTATAAGAAACTTAAGAAACTATAAGAACAGGCTGCACCAGTGCCTCTTGATTGTGTTTTCCTGTTAGCTTGCCTATTTTTGCCCATATTTGTACCGAAACAACAGGCTCAGTAGGCTCAGTGTAACTGCTCGGAAAGTCACAGTCTGAAGAAACACTGTAACAAAACACGTCACTGAATCGTAATGACTTGCTGAATATTTGCAATGTTCTTTCATGTGGCTGTAAAGAAAAAAAATGTAGATAATTCCATCCTCAAAAATGTTAGTTTAATCTAATGCTAAAGATAGCTAATAACAATAATACTACATAATACTTTCTTTCATAATATTTTCTTTTCAAGCATCTCGAAAGGACAGGAGCCAATTTTTTCAAGTGTTATATGTCCCATTTGGAACCAGAACTCTTGCATTTCTCTCAGTTCTTATACCCACATTCAATATGGGAAGGCAGCTGCAAAAATGACCTTTTTCTAGTACAGTTTAACAGAGCATAAACAGAAAAATAAACAGAAACAAACTCTGACTGCCCACAATATTCATCACTCTCTTCCAGACTTCTTCTCACACACACACACACACAGACATACACACATATTCGTCATCTTCTTCACATAGCACTATAATGCTATGTGAAGAAGATGACTGAGAATCTGAGGTTGTGATATGTTGTGTACTTTGTAATGTTTGTGCAATCATTAACACATCACAAGGAACAAAAGTATTTTGCCTAAAGTATTTACTACACCATTTATAAAGCATGTATGAGGATGAATTCAATAATATCATATAATTCATTTCCAAATATGTTTTTATTGAATAGTAATACCAACAGTCAAATATCTGATGATAGATATGCTGTAATTTAATAAAATTCCTGAATGGAATACTGATGTTTGATTACAACCTAATCCTCTTCTAGTAATTTAATAAAGCCACATGCTTTGTATTACTAATTTGAACTCAACCAACCAGCACAGGTGCTGCTCTGAACAAATGACCCATTACCATCAACTTTTGTCTTTCACTTAACTTTTGATTTCCAAGTCTGTATCCAAATCTAAGTTTCAAATTCTAGAGATGACTACTATAACCATGCAGCATGTTTATATATACTATTTGTTTGTGCCCACTAAAGGACAATTGTAGGCCATATGCCATTCTGGTATTGATAGGAATTAATACCGCTGGCCATTGTTTGATAGCGCATTGCCATTGTTTAGATAGTTGGTAGGCATTTTATGATGAATTGTCACAGTTCTCCAGTGCATCTGGAAAAGTGTAACATTAACACCTTTAAAAACGGCAAAACTCACAATATCTGATGATTATTTTTCCCCTGAGTATTTGGGTCACTCTTAACTGAAACGTTGTCCCACTTCAGCCTCTTATGGCATTAAGTTGCATTAACAAAGGCAATTAAGACATAGACTTGTTACACTCAAAACAACTAGTGTTTTTCTATAATGGGAAGAATAGGCTGAACATGCACTTTAGCTCACTTGAATCTACTTTAATAGCGTTGTGGATGCTGCCACTCATTCCCAATAGACATGAAGCAACACATGCACAAAGGGAGCAATTCCACAATGGCTAATGGCAAAGCAGAACAAACATGGCCATAATAAGCAGCCTCCTCAGAGGCTGGATTATAGTACACTAATGCAACAGAATAGGTCCCCGAATGTTTAGCATGACATTCACACCAAAATATTTGAGTTTCAGGGGTTTGCAGTGTGTTTAAGATACATTTTTAGATCTAGCAGTGACGAATCAGCACAAATTGCTACTAAATAGCTCAATAATGGGGAAAAAGGCTGATGAAAAAGGTCTAATGTATTGACTATTAAGATAAAAATGGTATTGGATTCACAAAAACATTGTTACACTTGAAAAAAAAGAATTTGTCTTCTAACATTACTGCAAATTTTGTCTATGCATAACATGTAAGACTTAGTGAAACCACTCACTCACCGCAAAATAAGATAAAATGAAACTATAATGATGCAGAAGAGAAATCTGGTCATTGTGCAGCGAAGAGGCATTCTTGCCATAACCTACAATGTACACTCGACTCTGCTTGTTTATCAGATTGGATTGTTTCCAAAAGTTACATTTCTAGTAAACACTGTTTCAGGTATAATTCCAATATAGTTTTGAGGTCATTTTGAAAAAGACCATTATCGAAAATAATTGCATTGTACTGCAAGAGCACACAATTCATTTAAAACAGTGATGCCCATGTGGCCTGTGGGCCACATCTGGCTCCCACATCCCTTGAATCTGACCACCAGATCAACTTCTCAGCTTCATGTGCCAGTTCCTCGGTCAGTTCAAACCGTAATGTTAAGACACTTATGTAACTGAAATATGCCTGTATATGGCTATGCTAGAAGGATAAATTCAGTTTTTCATGTGACCTTATTTCAATATCTATTGGTGAAACACAGAAGTCGCTTGCGCTCTTGGAGTTGACTTTCCACACGTCTTGCCCATACTCGGCTAATCTAAATGCTGTTTCTGTGTTTACTCTGACCTTAAGAAAGGTCACAAACTAAAATTTCCAACTCTGGGATACTTCCAGGATTCAACAAAAACCAAAGCAGACATCAGGGAAGTGTTTTAGAGGGCACCAATATTCACTGTGAAAATTGTCTCAAATCATATGGTTCATAATTGTTATAATCCAAGATGTGTTTAGGGTCTTAAGGATAATTTCAATATGAATACAGGCATGTATACATATATACATGTGTATACATATACAAACACCTTCTAACCATCTAGCATTTTGCCCCTCATCAGTAACAAAGTAGGTAATAATTTAAAATGGTCTTGAGGATGAAATGATGCATTGTTTGCACTGATGAAGAAAAACAATTGCAAACATTGAAAATAGTTACATTTAAATGGGAAACACTAATTATTTTAGCTTTTCAAATCAGATTGAACAATAGAATTGTTGATTTATGCCTGAGCTTTTCCTACTGATAATTTGGACTCGGATATTATGAATAATGTCAATGCCACCATGAATAAATGTTTTGCAAATTATCATCTTCATCATCTGTGTGACGTTTTTTGGAATTTGAATTGAGTTTACATGTTAAAAAACAGGAATCCTTTTCAATTACCAAATTTTGTCTGACTTAATATTAACTTAAACTGTTGCTTTGCAAAGTTATTCTTTATATTATTGGACCAACGTAGTCAACAGGTTAAAATCTGAGTCAGATGGTGCACATTAATTTGTACCCTGTATATTTTAGTGTCTATATCATTGGCATATAACTAGATGTAAAACCCCCTCACGCATTTAATATCTTACTGATGCAGATTATTTTACACCCGCTTCAATCGTTAATTATACATTTAAAGAGAAAATTAATTAAAGCATTAAAGCACCAATGCATTTTTTCTTGTTATATAGTAGAATTCAGGGTCCGAACTTAGCAGTTTTGTTGGCCTCTCCATAAAATCCCACGCAGGATGAAAAGTTAGAGAATGTGGTTTTTCATCGCCCTATTACTCTTCTGAATATGTTCATAAAAGTACTGCAATTTTAAAATACATTTGGTTTGTATTTAAATGTCTTTTATAGGATGATTCACTGAGAAAAACAACTTTTATCTTAACATGCATAGGTTTTTATCTCACCAATTAAAATACACAGCAATTGAGTCTTACACACAAAGTTTGAAGGTTTAATTAGGATTCTTGTTTTTTTTAGGCTATCTTGAAAATGCAAATAACTCAATTTGGGGTGAATGGAGTATTTTTGGGGATTGCAGATTAATATGTTCCATTGATGATTTGGTTTACTGTAAATAAACCACAGAGGATACATTGTTCCTTGAGGGTTGTCGCGTTTATTTTGTGCTAGACCTAATTCCATAAAACGAGCGAAAACGACAT
>OOFE01013132.1:20305-36210 GCA_900323365.1 Monocentris japonica
GTGTTTGTCCAAAAGATTGTTCAGTAATTGTAGTAAGATTTGATAACTTTGTATGTGCAATAGTTAGGTGTGTGTGTGTGTGTGTGAGAGAGAGAGAGAGAGAGACGGAGAGAGAGAGATTGCTAATGATGTGGGCTTTTCAGAGTCGAGAGCAGCGTCTCTCTGTAACCAACTCGTATTGATAATTGAAATGAAAACCAATAGTTTTAATACTTAGATGAATTCCTTGCAAGAGCCCCAGTTGTCGATAACTGGAACCCTCTCTTTGATTAAGGTTGTTGCTAGTAAAGTTTCCTGTGGCTCACAAGCTGAATGCGGTTTTCGACTAGTTTGTTCAGTACAGGGTCGGATGGTGGACGGCTACTGTTTTGGTTTACGAGCGAGGTGAGAGAGGTGAGGGGTGTCCTATCGTGAGCTCACCGAGCTGTCTGAACACCATGACTTTGAACTTGAACTTTATCCTTCCTCTATATGTCCGTAATATGTGTAATCCATCGCAAGGTTTGATGGGTGTATATGTCGGAATCTTCAACCTATTTACTTCAGTCCATTTATCAGTCTATCATGTACTCACTCCAGCTGAGTATGAGTCCATTTAGGGTTTTTCATGTACAGGAATCCGCAGAAATTCAAGAGCAGGATGAAATCTGATTCACTAATGTAAGAGTGTGTTATTTTACTAACCAGGACTATTAAGGTTAGACTACAATATGTATGAGCTCCATATTGCAATTCCACATGTATGTCTAATTTAACTTCATCTCTTAGTTGCTGTGTGTTTTCCACTGTTTCCTTCCATTCTCTGTTATTACTGCAGAGTAAGTGGTTTGACAAGACAATATCAAAATGTGGACGAAATGAGGTTCATTCTTGAATAAATAGAGGCTTTGATCTATAAGCTGTTCAGCCAACCGAGCTTATCGCCTGTCAGATGGCTGTTAGGCTCGCCGGGGATCTTGGCTCTTCATTGAGCAGGCCTGTAACGTGAAATCGGTCTATTTTGAACAATGAGTAATGTTACTTTGAAACCCATCATTAGATTCATAGTTGGCCCTGTAATTGCATTTCTAATTACCTTTTTTAATCACAAGTGAGTATTTTACGATGCACTACGTGAGCTATTTGCAGATACCTTTCAATAAAAAGCTTAAATAGTTCCTACAGTGAAATAGGAGTGATAACAATTCCGTTTGCTTTTCTCCTCGTTCTGAAATGCCTGAGTAAATGCATTCTCATCACACTCAATACTATAGAACATTACCAAATGTCTGTGCGTGCAAAATGTGAAGTATAAGCACAGATGAATCACTACGTTTCTACATCCATATATGACACATATCTCTAGGCTATATGAGCCAATAGTTGCGTAATACTCTTAAGAAAGAACTAGCACATGGGTTTTTAATTGCAGGTAGACGCACTGGAAAAGCTCCAGATGTGATGGCATTGCACAAAAGCAACTTCTTTGAAGCCATGTCAGATAACCTCCCAGTTTGGCCTTAATGACTATAATGTAATGACCGGGTCTTTGAGCCTAGTATTAACGTAGTTCATATGATATTTTATGTATAATCATCTCACAAATAAGACAATACATCTCCACTGGAGCTACCAACTCCTCCACAAAAGAGGAAAGACAAATAATAAAGTGCGTTGCATTACATTACGTGGTATTTCTTTTTACAGGTATTGGTAATATTAAAGACAGGCTCGATAATGTTGCCCTCTCCCACTTTTTAACATCGAGCTTCAGTTCTGTAACAAAGAGAGAGGAAAGTATACTCGACCTTGACCTTGATGAAGTACAAACGAAATAGCCTGAGTTGAGGTTTGCATTCTTTGGCTTCACCATCCTCTTTTCAAAACTAGAAGGAAAAGTCACATTACCGCTTGGTTATATCTTCCTAAATGCTCCCTGGGAATGACAATTTTTTGGCTCTGCGCAGGTAGCAGCAAGTCAACGCAGGCACGTGCTCCTAATTGCTAGACTGGATTATGATTAACTACATAATAAGTAATCCAGAAATAATGCGTCAGTGTGTGGTTGCTTTGCCAAGTGATTTTAAGGGTTTTGAAGACTAATATGAATATGTAGCTGTGGTCTTAGCTCCGTTATAGTCTCTGTTCTCCACTGCAGTGGTGGCGCAGCGCACATCCCACATTATCTACATATAGTCTAATTTAACAATTTGGATCAATGTATTAATCAAGTGCGTTTTAAATGAGCCTTTTTGACAGGATTCAGTGTGTGGCTTCACTGTTTAATGGCACCATCACACCCAGGTAGGCAACAACAAGCAGGTGCAGACGTCTTTTTTCCATTCAGCAGCTCTTTGACACCAACAACCTGAGAATCTATTGACTGAGCTCTACTCCATGCAGTCACTCACTGCTGGCCCGTTTCATATTCGATGTGGAAGTTGTTGTCCTTTAAAATCATTTCCTGTCAGTTTGTTTAATCAGTGTGCAAAGTGGGCATCACGGAAGAGTTTACATAAATAAAGCGCGTGCGGCTACCAGAAAAGATAGTTGGCTCCATATGTTTAATGATAATGTAAAGAAGGAAATGTGCATCTTGTAGTTTAGTCCTGTGTTTTATGATAATGTAGAGAGAAAAATGTACATTTTGTAGGCCTCATTTGATAAAGGAAAGCTGTTTTACTATTACCTTGCTATTGAAACCCATAAAGCTGGATCAGACCAGTACATTGTGGATAAAACAATTTGGATAAGGTTTGATAAAAACTAATTTAGTGTTAGAATAAAGCAAGCCTATCTAGGGCGACTATAGTCAGTACATTTGAATTGTAGCTTGACTTGAATGCACCTCTCCATGTTACAAATTTTGCTACATAGTCGAACATGTGAGTTTAAGGACATATTACGTTTCAATATGATTAAAATATTGATTTAGCTGATCTATTGATCTACTTTAGCCACTGATTGTTTGCGTTCAGATAGTCTACAACAGCCATATTTAGTTGTTTTAGCGTTTCTCAATAGAGGATAAAGATCAGAAACATTAATAACCTCACAGTCGACACAGTAGAGAGCTCTGGTAACACTTTGACATATTTTGAAAGCTGCTATAGGTGTTGCAGGCTGTAATGCACGTAGCCGTGAAAAGATACCCCTTATGAAAAAGTTTTAAAATCTATACTTAAAGTACATTATTTTAGTACTGCTTCCAAGGCAGTGCACCTAGTATTTCCCTCTTATGTAGGCTAGGTACACCCTATATATCAGTACCTAAAACACATGTGTAAAACATGTAAGACGAGGAAAAATGAGGTATAGAAATACCCTAAAATGGTTGCTAGTATAGGCTCAAGTGTTGTTCTAAGTTATCTAGTTTTACAAGATGATTTAGGTGTGATTTGCTATTTTCCAGTCATCGCATACTCATAGATTATGGCTGATAGGACTTGCACTCTATTTTTTTCAGAATATATTTCCCAATCAGATATTTAGACCCTGAGGTGTCTAATGGTTCGGACTGCGTGTTGAAACATAAAACCTGTAGGCTTGTTTGATCACTTCGGGCATATCATCTGAAATACAACGAAAAACGGTATGAACGGTATATATTCTTTAAGAGACACAGTGAGATGATTAACATTTCTGTCTTTTGTTTTGCTGTCTGGACAGAGTGAGCGACCGCGTCTTTTAACTTGAACTTGGACTTTCGACTGAGACGGAGACGGAGACGCGTCCAACTGTGGATTTGTTTTGTCTGCCTTCTCGCCACTTTAATCCAGAGAACTCCAATAGCAAGAATTCGCCCCTGTGGCACTTATTTTTGTAAACAATAAAATCGATTTTGGGGAGAAAAAAATATAGCCTTTGGATGATAAACCCACACTATAATACAGACCTACGATGACAGGCTTTGGCCTACAATTTATGATGAGAAATCGTTTGATAAACTGTTGGTAGTCTGATAGTAAATCTCAGTAAACCATTCTGTGTTCCACCAAAATGTTTCTGCATAAACACTTAGTCTATAGGCTACTGTAGTGTTCAGCGGCCATGAATCACAGATGCTTTTAGTCTCACGTGCCATGCTTTACAAACTTTATACCATATTTCGGATACAAAAATGTGTTTTGGTTGTCTAATGTCGTACCACCGTAACCGATCAAAACTTTTGAAATTATAATCACTATGAAATCGTTTTTTTGTATGACTTAAGGCATGTTCCTCAAATTGTACGGCGGTCTGTTCAAGGCTAAAATAAATCGTCATGCTTAGTCACACGTTTTTTCCCATTCATTTGATTCCAATTCACACTTTTACTCAAAATTATAAACATGTTATATAGGTCACATTGGAAAGATGTCTTCTTGTCAACTTGAAAAGTAAAGTGTCAGAATACCGCGGCTTATCTGTAATTGATCAACGTTGCTAATTAACCAAGACAATCTTAATTAAGAAAAAAGTAAAATAAAAAAAGTGAAAAATGCTCTCCTATACACCACTCGGTTATAGCCGACAAAGTATTTGATGAATACACTTTGACCCGCCGGCGCCGGGCTGCCTGTCTGTCCTGTTTTCTTGCCTTGCTGCTCAGACCGTGGGGCCCTGCCTGGCTCACCCACAGCTCTGCTACACTCATGTGTCACCGATGCTTTAGTCTACCTGTTTTTTAGGGGCAAAGACGAGGAAAATGATCTATACTCTTTGCATGCATAATATTTTTACAGCCAAATAACATTGTTATCAATGGTAGCTAAAAATGAGGGTAAACTACAACCTCCAAATGGTGATTATCATACGGCAACCATCCACCAATACCAGAAATCCATTGCATTTTCATAAAAGCATTCATTTCTGACCCTATCTTCATATAACTTACACCACTTTCATATTATGATGTATGCTACGAATTTATATCGTAAAGATAAATGTCTAAAACGTGGCTAAACTCTATTCCACGTACGGTAAACTCAGTTAATGGGGTTGCTCTCCACCACACCCTTGTATATACTTTAAACTCCATACTTTTGTTTCTATAGGCATATTAACTGTATGTCTGGCTTTGCTATTTTGGATGCCTGTTTGGTAAACATGCTGTTTTACTAATAATTCTACCTTATGTGCTGTAGTAAATCTATAGTTTGCAATCTCGTGCTGGCCTGTATGTTCGATGATGATCTCAAATGTTGCATGGCACTGTGAGAGATCCCGTTAAAACATGCACCTATACAGGTATTATGGTAGGCCCTATCAGAAATAGGAAGAATGTGAGTTTGAAAATTGACACATGGTGAAATAAAATCTCTATTTAGTCATCTTTTGGCACACCGCCATTGCGTGTGCATGTGAACGGATGTATTCGGTAACCTGTCTGTCTATCATGTATCAGCATGGTCCTGCACTGCTTAGATGTTTTCGTTTCCCTGATAGTTGGTCCATGCACTGCGCGTAAAACCAGCTTGATTGTAAAAATAGCAGATGTTTTTTGTTTGTTTTGCAAGAATATTTTCAAGAAGAAGGGGACTATCTCTGCCCATAGCAACATACCCCCCCCCCTCCACCTTCTCACACACACACCCACACACCCACACACACACACATACACACAGGTCAATGGGCATGTATCCTACACTGGCCAGCATAAAAAATAACTTAAAGGGACCAGAATTTCTCTTTTCTGTAGGAAAATGTTCCATTAGAGATTAAATGAAGTGGCTGGCGTGAAGAATTGAATCTAACGCGCTGTATCAGCACGCCACTTATAAATGAACATGGGGTCGATGCAGATCAATCCTGATTTACAGTTAGATTTATACACCTATACATCTACAGTCATATTTTGGTCCATTCAATTAGTCTAGGCATTTACATGAGTTGAAACTTTTTATGTGTTCATTTTTTATGTGTTCTAAGACTTTATTCCCGCATACGAATTGTCAATTTGAAAATCGATCTTATTCTGCAGCCTATAGTGCGATATTGTTACCTTGGTTGACAAAATCACCTGTTCATTAAGATTGCCAGCATTCACTTACATTTACTTTGTCTACTGAAATGTTTTGATTTTAAGATAAAGCCTGCAGCTGACTGACAAGTCATAAATATATAAGCAGTTTCGACATACTCTACCTGCAAACTGCCAATCCATTCCTGGATCATCGCGTCGCCCTTTTATCCCCCAGGATAATTACGTCACTCTAAGCCCTGGTGAGATAGCGTTAGCAAAGTGATCATGGTGATTTATCTTGAAATTTCTTAATTCAATTCAACCTATTGATACGTCTAGGAAAGAGACTCGGGGATGCCTGTTACAAAGGCATTACGCCAAGGGGCTTACACTGCAAAAAAATATCGATTCTAACAAGACATTTAGTGGAGAATTGAGTCTTCAAATTTTCTTAACACGAGTGACAAAATCTGCCAAATGGGTTGAGATATTTTCACTTGTTTCCAGTGCAGTTTCGCCTAATGAAAGCAAAAAGGCAGTATCTTGAAATAAGGGGGGTCACACCACAGAAGTATCAAGACAATGTCACACGATTCGAGGAAAATCTTAATACAGGTTGATTTGCATTGCAACAGAAGAAGCATAGGCTACTTGCAAATGATCTATAGGCTCTGTCATGTGCACGCCAGTCAGTTCCTGAGACCGGAAGTCGCAGGTAGGCAGCATTTGTTGGTAGGATTCACATGATGCCCCCCACCCCGCCAACCTCCCCATCAAACCTTCTCTCTTACAGTCCAGGGCCTGTCTACGAGGGTATGATGTGTAAAGCTTGGACGGAACACTGTAAAAAATATCAATCTTAAGCCATTTGATCCCTATTTGACTTAAAGGCGCATTTTTCAAAAGCAAGTGTAAAACATGGCAACGGAGTGAAATAATTTCACTTGTTTCCAATGCAAATCAACTTGTTTCGAGAATTTTCTTGAATCCAGTTTCATTTTCTTAATGCTGGTGGAGTGACCTGCTGTATTGCGTCTAGTTCCAAGATATTGACACTTTAGAGAAAATTCCTGAAATTAGTGAAATTGCATTGGAAACAGTGGAATTATCTCACCCTACTATCAGAATCTTTCACGTGTTTTAAGAAAAATAAGATTTTAAGGCTGAACATGAGGCTTGTTAAGATGGACATTTTTTTGCAGTCAAGTCTCGCCATGAAAACTTTGCAGATGCCACACGAAAGAAATAAGCGGTTTGAAAAGACCGTCCACTAACTTGGGATTAAAACACATATTATCTTTTTACACGTATAGGCCTACACTAAAATGGACACCACAACGGACACTGCCTCTATATTACTCTCCAATGTAAAAGGTTTTGGGTTGTGCGTAATATCAAATACAATCTAGGTGTTCCGCAGTGATATAATGACGACCAGACTTTTTATGTGAGCAGCGTTGAATTGAAATCGGAATTCGGTTCAAATAAATAATGGAGCATTACATCATAATTATTGATTCACAATTTTCTCAACAATAGCTGCATAATTACCAGTTGTTGACTGTGATGTTGTTTGTGAATACCTGCTTTTCTTGGGAGAGGGATTAAAATATAGGCTATGTTGACTAAATAAAATTTAAACTTAGCTAATTCTATTTCAGTTTGGACATGGTAACTTTATTTAAACTGTACTTCCAGCTCCAGAGCAGCCCCGCCGCAGAAAGCTAAAGTGTGGAGTAGATTATAGGACAGAAATATTCATTTTCAAATCAACTGTCAACATCAGTTAAATCATTGTCCTATTGTTGGGAAAAATGTTTGTTTTCTCTTTAGGTACCACTTTAGTTGGAGTTTGATTGTTTACCCTGGATAAGAATAAACCTGCTCGTTGAGAGAATGAGAAAGTTGAAAAACTCATTTCCATCCAGAAGTCCCATCCGTTAAGAGATGTGTGTGTGCCTACGCCTAAAAACTAAAATGATCATTTGACTTTTATATCTTTTAGCATTGATTGTCAATTATTCTTTGCAGGGCCTAAAATATATTGGCCAAAATATCATCGCTGCCATTAGTGTTGTCAGAGTGGGCTACTGATGTCTCCATGGCACAGTGGGCCAGTGGACAAAATGCGCCAGACGCTTAAATACTTAATACCACTCACGTATTTGTTCTCGACAGATAATTATGAAACCTCTTACGAAAGCTCACGAAACAGAATGCCTTCAATTCTTAATTCTTCATTCAGTTAATTTAGAGTTTTAACTTAATTATGCTGTTTTTTCTTTTTCCCTGTAACTTTAATTGCGAGACTTTCTGGAACTGCATTTGGATTCAGTTTTTGGAGAAAAGTCTACATGACTAAACATGTAGTTTATGGCTATTGCAACATATAACGACAGTGCAGCTCTAATCAAACCAAAGCCACTGTTTTCAAAATTACTAATTAAAAATGTGACTACTTAAACTAATAAATGATGATTTTAAATAAATAGATGAAGAACCGTTGATTTCTTAGGCTACAACATTATATGCATTTGGAAATATGTAATGTGTAAAATTAGGCTGAGGTAAAACACAGTGCTTTGGACAAGTATAAAACACAAACATTGACAATAAACACCTTAGTTCCTAAAGCTTTAGCTTTGAGGGAGATATCGATATGTTGGCCTTGAAGGAGCGCCTGTTTTCCCAAAGCTAAAAGCCCCAAAGCTCCTGGTCCTTTAAATAAAAACACAGGAGATTACTTGGAGACCTTTTCCCCTGAACACAGCAAATATTTTAGAGTAAGGGTCTCTAAATTACAGCTAGTTTGCATGCATACTCTAGTGTGAAGTTCATTCTTGTCTGTCTAGACTCTGATTACGACCCTGTTTGTCTGCGTTTTTTTTTACCTTGACCTTGGACTTCCGTGCAGCTGCCGTTTGGATGAGCCCTTCATAGCTGTAATTTCCGTGAGACAAAAGAACTAGTCTCTGTTCGAGAAATGACTGAGGTCTAGCGTTCCTTGTGCTGTATACCCGGGGTGTACAAGAATACAAATACACAACGGTGGCCTGGCTATTTCCAAGCCATCTCAACGGTGCGAAAATGTTGACAAACTAGGTACCCTGGTAGAGCTGCTTGTAGTCTGGTTTATGAGTGAGTCATAGGATAGGCATCACAGAAAGCCTATTTTATGATATTCTCTGGGCCTATTCCATCGGTAACATTTCAAACTCAAAAACACCGTCAAGACTGAAATATTATGTCAGAAGTATTTTAAATAAAGTGGCGCAAAAGAGAGGAATAGAGGAAATACCTAACTGTCGAATTTCGAGTATGATTATTAGGCCTGTTGACTCTCAATAAACGAGATAAACTAAATTGAAAGTGTCGCGCTTTGGATTCTCAAATGAGCCAGTGGCCAATCCCTCATATCTGAAAGAGGAAACGTGTAAAAATAGCGGAGGAAGGGTTCCTGGGGAGGGGAAAGGTTGCATCTCTAACATGTCTAATTGAATAGGGTCTGTAGCACACACACACAGTCCAAAGTGAAAATGGTCCCTTGTTCCTCAACATCCTACTTGTGTGATATGAATGAATAGTCTTAGTGAAATTGAGACATAATTTGAATTAGTTTAATAGTCGTTTTGGGTGCCAGATTATCGTTGAAAGGCATGTTTGGTTTGCCCAAACATGCTGTGGATCTACTGCTATATAAACTTATTGCAGGCTATCATTCTCTATAAGCTTTGCTGGTGATTATTATGGTGTTATTGTAGCGGCAAATTAAAAGAGACACTCTAAAGAGACAGTCTAAAATGTAATTTGATGCAAAGAGAGTAGCCTACCTGGGATGGCTTTCACCTCGTCTTGTGGTTGGCAGTGTCGAGATATTGCCCTTTACTTTTGAATCACACACACATACACTGTAGATACCAACTTGTTCTTTACTCACCTAACTGGTTAAATACATGTTTTAAAAGAAGCACCTCGTACAAACTGCTAAATAAATTATCTGGTATTTTTCAGAGTATAGAAAATCTCGAAATTTTGAAGTGCAATCCAGTTGAAGGTTTGAATGAATCCATTTAATAAACAGTGTTAATGGAAAAGTATTTATCCGGGGGAAGCAACTATCGGTTTGGTAACAAAATGTTGCGTGTTACTAGTTACCCCAGTGACATTTACTCTACGGCTTAAAAGAAAATGCCTCCTTCTAAAAAGCACTTTTCATAAGATTGGGTGTTTTTGTATACACATATACGTTGACAGCTCTACGTTTCTTAATCCAAAATTAGGAATTATTTGATAAACATTAAATTTAATATCGACGAGAGATTGTAGATTCTGATTTTTTAATATTTAGTATTACATTTGATAATTAAGCAAAAGCTTTATGTAGACAATATTTAATCTCTCAGCCAAAGCAAGTTGCCACTACTGAGCAATACGTGAGACACTTTACATACTCGTGCAACAACAAGCAGGTTCAAGTCAGAAATTGTTTTTTTTATTTTCCATGTATTACTCCAACACACAAACTGTGAAATGTATTATAGTTTGTGTTATTCTCTGGTAGTCCTTGGAGTCGGCCAAATTTCACAGGTTGTTTTCGTTTCCCCCAATCTTGAAAGTATCCAAACTCCCCTTTAAGGATGTTGCTCTAGGTGATTTAAGCCAATGATATAACTGGGTGTTCTCAGGAAAAAAACAGTGACATGCGAGGTAGTGGGTCTTTAAAGGGCTGATCTGCCCCAACTCACAAGCCCAATCTCGTAGGACTTGTTAGCATATCACGTGCCAGAGTCTTAATGAACTGGACACACGGGGGCCTCGTGTGCGCATGCGCGTGGTGTAAACTGTAGTTGGAAATGAGGTGTCCGTCTTGGAGTAGTCGACTTTTAAAAAGCATCGGCAGCCCCTGATATGACGACTTCGCTGGTGCTGCATCCACGCTGGGCGGACACCTTGATGTACGTTTATGAAAAAAGCCCGAATGAAAATAACCAGAATAAAAGCCAAACAATGGAGGGACTGAGCGGTAACTGCCCTGCGACCCACTGCAGGGACCTGATGTCGCACCCGGCGCTGGGACGACATTCTGGCACCATAGCGACCCACCAGGGCTCCGTCTACTCGGATATTTCCTCGCCAGACACCGGTCGACAGTGTCCGGCTCCCCAAACATCGTCCAGTGCATCTTTGAGCTATGGTTATCCATTTGGAAACCCTTATTACGGCTGTAGATTATCTCATTCGCACAACATGAACTTGCAGCAGAAGCCTTGCTCGTACCATCCCGCAGAGAAATACGCCGAGCCCAGCACAGCGCTGCCCACGGAAGAACTGTCTAGCAGGGCGAAAGAGTTTGCCTTCTATCCCAGTTTCGCCAGCTCATATCAGGCTGTTCCTGGATATCTCGACGTGTCGGTGGTGCCCAGTATCAGTGCCCATCCCGAACCGCGGCACGACGCCTTGATTCCCATGGAGGGCTACCAGCACTGGGCTCTCTCCAATGGTTGGGATGGGCAGGTGTACTGCTCCAAAGAGCAAACGCAGTCAACTCATCTTTGGAAATCACCATTTCCAGGTGCGGAAAAATATTGATATTTCATTATTGTCTCTGACAGAGTGGAATTTATGTTTGAAGCTAGTGGCTTGTATTCGTTTTTTTACATGCATGTCATGACATTAAGCAGACTATTTTAGTTATTTAGTCCATTTTGCTGTGCTGATATGGTATTGCTTAGTCTAAGATCTTTATTGTGTTGAGGCGCCAATATCAACTTCACAAAAAGTCAAGGGGAGCACAACATAAAGCAGGAGAAACACACAACTGTCAATCCTCACGTGTTATCAGGTCCTTTGTGGACTACATGGAATGGTTGCATTTGTAAGCAATGCCTTGTCCTGTTTAAAGATGGAATCAGTACGACTGTGACTTGTACGATGGCCTCTAAACGGTTAATAGAAATTCAGAAACGGAACATTTACTTTCGGCAGTGTTCCTTTGAAGTCATATGGTGAATACAACAGTGATTCAGTCACGCAGAATAGAAAGCAGCACCACTGCATACCTTTGGCCCCTGTATGATAATATAGTGAACAGGATACTGTTTTTGGATTGTGCCAATAAATCTGAGAATCTTTGTGTCTGCAATGAGTCCAGATTCTTCTGCATATAACAGGATTCATTTGTCTGTATCATTTACATTTAATGCATGCTTCAGCATCCTATCACATCAAAAACTCATAACCACTGATCAGTTCATATCATTATAAATCACGGTTGTCTTTTTTCGTTACTTACTCATATGCACGGTATCTGATAAAGGACACAGGGGCCCGTGCAGTATGCTGTTTACAGAGTGTTTACTAGACTGCGTCGTTTACCACAAGGGTTTATACTCTGTGAAATTTGTAGCTATGTGAATTTGGGATACGGATGTTCTCAGATGTTCCCCTAACTTCCCACACGCAATTTGGCTCGCTTTTTGTTGAAAATACACAAAAGCAAGCCACGCAAGCACGGGCACGCACCCAATCGCGCACGCGCACGCACGGAAACACGTGCACACGTCTCTCTCTCTCTCTAACACACACACACACACACACACACGTACACAACCACGAGTATGCTTTGAAAATAATGAAATACAATGACAAAACTCCGGGTTATCCACCATTTTTCTTTTAACTGAACATTTATATAATAATAATGTACAGTTTAGGAGAAAATCTCCAGGATGTTATGACATAGTTATGTTATACACTGGCCTGAATTAATCTCCACCATAATCTGAATCTATGCAATGACCATGAATAATTCAACAATTACAACGCAAAACCTGAGAATATTTCATATTTCATATAAACACTCGTGTCTCACGTTCTACCACCTTAAGGTATTGCCATTCTTGTCCTGTCATGTTTCGTATTGGCTAGCCTGCACCGACCTTGAGTCTTCTGGCGAAAGGCTGTAATCCCAGAACTTTGCCTGCCTGAACAAATAAGTTTCCTACAATCAAGAAGTTTTGAGGTTTCGTATAAACATTTACAATAATCCCCCATTCCTACAAAAATACTAATCTTAATCCACTGTTTTTATTTTAGCGAAATGCATTATTAGTACTTATTAGTTATTATTATTAGTAATGTTGTTTTATGTTATTTATGTTACACGGTATACGTGTAAATTTATGATAACCCAAAAGAGTTCTAGTTTCCTATGCGTATTGGTGTATTTTCCAGTTTCTGATTTCTTTTTCTCGACAGTTTTAACTAAGCAGGGACTGATAGGCCTCTTCCTCCCATCTTCACAGTTAGTTTACACTTCCACCATCTTATCCCGCAGTTTACTGAAGGTTTGGTGCTTCTTCATAATGAGATGTCTATGAATGTGTAACAGATGACATTGACAGCTTGTGGATCTATCTGGAGTATTTTAGTGGATACTCTACTAAGTGATGGCTTACAGTAACCTGCGTGCAATTAGGAAATAAAGTTTTTGCTTTAACTGGACCATGGCCAGTAGAAACAAAACAAGGCACGAGGCTGCCATTTGATATATATGAATGTTCATTTACAAAAACACGTTTATTGTTAGACGTGGCATCATTATGTACATTGTGTAGAATATATCTGAGGGATCTAGACACAGCGAGGGTGTGAAACAGAGATCTTGATGCACAGCACATTTAAACAGGTGCATACACCTGATAACGTGATTGTAACATAATTTGTGTTGTGTATTGCCCTCACACACACACACATGCTTCAACTATAGGATAGTCTCTGAAATATAGGCTAAAAATTAATATAATGTATACATTCTATTTTTCAGACGTTGTCCCATTGCAGCCTGAGGTCAGCAGCTACCGTCGTGGCCGTAAAAAGCGAGTTCCCTATACTAAGATGCAGCTGAAGGAGCTGGAGAAAGAATATGCAGCCAGCAAGTTCATCACCAAAGACAAGAGGAGACGCATCTCGGCCGCCACCAACCTCTCAGAGCGTCAAGTCACCATCTGGTTCCAGAACCGGCGAGTCAAGGAGAAGAAATTTGTCAGTAAATCCAAGACTAACAATCACATGCACACCACTTGATAAGATGACCCACCTCTTATAAACTGCAGCTGATCTCTTCCAAAACACCATGCCATGTATTTACCTCTTATACCGAAAACGACGCTGAAGAACATTTCGGCTGTGTCTTTATTTAAGTTCATCATCATTATCATCGCCATACCACCTCGCCCCCCCTGTTTTTCAATTTAGAGATATACTCTAAAAACTGTGAAAATACTGAAAATTCACTCCACATTTGTTTTATATGAATGTACATATATAAATATATAATATTTAAAACGATATCTGTATTTCAAAGACAAGTATTGCGTGTTTTTTTTTCTTCTTTTTTTGTTCAAACCCAGTCTCAAGGGGACTGGTGACATTTCTAAGACTTGCAACAGGCAGATCAGAAGAGACGGTCCATTGATGCCATTTCATGAAAGATAATCGCTGCATGGACATGAATTGGTCAGGGAGAATAAGACATTGAACTCGGGAGACTACATCTTCAGCCAGGAGCTCTCAGAAAGGTCTTTTGGGGGAACGGATGATATTTTTTTGTTGTTTTTCTGTATGCCTTCTGAATTTTAAAAGATATGTTCCTCTATGTGGGATATGTTCGGTTAAGCCTGGGGTAAAAAGAAAGGCTGCTATGTTGTTAATCTGTACAGTGCAATGCCTTTGTTATTTAATTCATACTCTCTCTCGTATGGCGGAACTGTAAATTGGAATATCTCAAGACCTGTATGTTTTCCTTTATCAGTGAAGGATAATTCTGTCATGCAACTGGAATGATTGTAAACCATTAAAGTCAGTGAGTATTACACATAAATGCACAATCGTTTTTATTTTTGTTCTTTTGTTAGTGTATAGCATTTGAGCTGACGACACGCCTTGTAAGCAGCCTGTAATTCCTACTTTTCGTGCGGTATGTGAACTGTATTGTGGTGTTGAATTACGTACTGGTAACGTGTTTCATAAATAAATGATTATGAAAAATGATCAAACATTCAATCAATCAACTGACACTTGCCGCATTTCCTTTCCTTTGTTGCACCAGTGTTTCCTGCAGCATAACCTCTAACTCACTGTCGTCTTTCCTCTAAAGATAGGTCCATAACCTCACCTATACTGGCTGGGTGCTTGAAGACTTTATGTTCCAAAGTACTTGATGAAGTCTTATTGGCTTTCCATTGCCTTGTTTATGGCACCAGGAGAGCATAGACACCGTGATCACGCATGTTTAGTAGGATATATGCACCAAAACGCATAGTCTGACTGCAAAATAAGAAAAATAGAAAATGAATCATGATATTTTTGGCATATAGCTATATTGCAGATGATGACTTGCAGGATATGATTGGATGGATGGAGCAGCTCAAAGAAACACAGTCCATAAGTCTGCTCAGGTGTTTGGGTCCATCCTGACAGCTTTCCCATCCTACCCTGCAACTCTCACAGAATTTTAATCAAAGAATATCCAGAGATATGTTACTTGACAGACGTGTATTTGCAGCATTAGGGGATGCTGATCATCTTCTGTTATGGGCCGCAGGGCGAATCAATTTGCCGTCGGTCTCATAGAAACATGTTATTGAGTTACTACAGAATATACTTTCCATTCATATTCAGATTATACAGGCAACAATGTGTTGTTTAACTGTTGGTAGCCTAATAAAGGAATATGTACCCCATCCCGTCTGTTAAGCGCCCACTTCGAGCACTTTTCTTTTCCCGATATCCTCCAAAATATAAAGCACTAAGTTATTACTATTGCAGATAACACTTTCTGTGAGGTATTTTGAATAAATGTCTGAATTGGAATGACCGCAAACTTGTTTTCATATAGGCGTATAACTGAAACTGCTACATATACACACGAAGGCCGGTTAGACACGGAGGTGTAACAAGCACAGGTGAGTTGTACAACGAA
>OOFE01013132.1:36236-49419 GCA_900323365.1 Monocentris japonica
ACTGATTTGAATCTATCATTCTTATAATAACTTTGCATTTGCGTCTAATCATTTACACACACACACACACACACACACACACACACACACACACACACACACATTTAACGCATTTAGTCAGAAAAGCAATGCTAAGCTATAGTCCATAATATGTATTTACATGCGGTCAGGGGTAGTAAGACTAGATTTGAAATAGTGGAATACAGCTATAGCGTAGAAGATTGTTAAGTATGGTAAGTAGGCCTTTTTACGCTACTTTGTGTAGGTGTTGTAGGTTTATGAACGAAGACAAGGCTGTCCTGAGAATAAAGTTGAGTAGGCTAAACCTCAAACTAACTTTAAGACGATCTCACATCTTGAGAAGTTTGAATCTTGAAACATGATTGGAAGGATTATCACAGAGTAACTTCATACCAGTAACAGAAAATAAATGCTCGCATATTTCGCTTTTTTTCCGTGAAAATGACCCACACATCTAGGCCTAAACATTCTAATGTTTTAATACGGTGACGAGAAAATGACGGTGGCATTAAAGCCCATCTACGCGTTTTTAAATTCTCAGCAGCCCTATTGCTGACTGGATCATTCACTTTTTGTCCTGCTCCTTCTGGGGTCCCAGTTCTTCAGGGAGTGTTGATTTGAATCTATTTCGTTGCTTGTTCGTATTCGCCTTGTCTCATCTGTGGATCTTCATTACTTGTGGAAAGTTCTGGTCTCCTGATTTACCCTTGACCATGACTATGCGGTCACTTTGACCTTGACATCACAACAGATTGTGAATAATAAATAGGGGGCTGGACACCAATACTGGCGGTTTGTTTGTAGGCAAACAAGGTGCTATTTCCCTGTCTAGACAGCCAGACTTAATGACATGCCATAAATACATAAAAAAGGGGAAGGGTAGCGATATCCCCTGACCTGCATTTCTGACCATCTCTCAAAGCATTGCATTAGCATTTGGGTTCTTCTCCTTTGTGTTTTGAAGAAGTCCTGTAAAAGTGTTTTTTTTTCTGCTCATGCCTCTGAAACCACCAATGGTTTCATGCACTCATCATGAGGTGTGTGTTATTGACCACGAAGGACAGGTAGGACTTTTGACGTCTCACACCAACACCAGTAATCTGCAGCAAGCAGCCATAGTGTCCACACAGCGAGAGGAAATGATAATACGACGTCGCCCAGTATAACGATTAAAGGTAATACCGTTTTCTTCCTACTATGCCGGTAGGCCTACATGGACTTTGCTTTATGAGTTTTAGCTCACAAAGAATCGGAATACATTGAACAAAAAAAATGCACGAGTTTGTGGAAATGTGGTGGATAATATTAAATGACAAAAACTAAAATAGGCCTGTTTTGATTTTCAGACGGTCGCGCAATGTTGATGAAAGTGAGGGAAAATAGGCCTGTATTAAATTATATTTTTATCTGTTCTTCTTGTATGACTTGACAACAGAAATTCATATGAAAGTTGTTTTACCCACTTTCAGTAATTTAGCAAAAATTAGCGACATATGAATGACTTTAACCAACATTATGTCGGACCAGACTGACAGTATGCAATTCATGTTTTAAAACATTATAAATTAGCCTTCTTAAGATATTCAGAATTAAATGAATACGTTGTTTATTTGAAATAGCAAATAAACGGACGACGAATAGGCAGAAACACCCAAGAACATCAATTCGAAATGCTTAATTAAATTAATTAATTAAATGAATTGCAAATTTAGAAACATATCTGTTGAAATACATTCAGTAAGCCGAGCCCCACAACATACAACATTCCGTTAAAGTTTAATTGTTACTGATTTAACTTGACACCTATGATAATCTAATACACACCCAGGATTACTGCATTCACTACGAATATGCCGAACCAAGAACGAATCAGAATTAAGTTATTTGCAAAGGATACACCAGACCTGAATCAATATAACGAAAGCTGTAGCCGGCATCACATGTTGCACAGAAAAGGATTTTGCCATGAAAACGTTAAAATGTTCAGAAAGTTGGTGTGTTGTTTGTGCGAGGAGTCGCCAGAGCTGCTGCAGGCCGCTGTCAGCCAGAGAGATGAGACAGTGGGCTGATAACCTCTGGTGGTGACTAGGGGAAACTAACAGGAAGTGGTGCAACTTTCTCTTATTTGGGACTGTTTTAGTTATTAAAGGTATGTTTTGCAAAACTATCAAATTAAGATCAATGTTCAGTGCGTTTGGTAATATTTATCAAATATCGACCGGCTTGATTTTACTGCAGCAGCCTTATCAGTGTGATGTGTTTAGACCTGCTGTATTGATGGCACAGCAAATGTAGGAGTTATAGCTGAACCCATGCGTACCCTGATTGTTTTCACCTGTATTGTCATTTTAGTAGGTTTTTATACATTCAAAATAAATTTTTTTTTGTGATTTTAATGCAGTTGGATTATATCTGATAACTTGGTAAATCGCACACTGTACCATTGTAAGACAATAAAGATAATAACCAGGATTTCACCGTTCATTTTTCAATTTTTAATGTCTTATCTAAGAAAATATGATACGTCTCGCGATCCCTAACACGTCTTCTAAAAAAATTAACAGGGCTATTGTTTGAACAGACATATTGCTTTAAAACATTTTAAAATTTGAATCCCCACTGGCTGACTTGACAATAGCCAAACTTTATTTCAAAATTTATAATTTATTGATCACAAATAGTAACAGTGGATCAGTATATTTCATTATTTTGACAGCACACACACACTTACACACACGCGCACAATGTTGTTCAATCTAATACATTATAGTAGACCTATTAATATGAATATGTCCTTATTTAAGCAACTTTTTTTAAAATAAAGGCTATACACAGGTATATTATTTCCAAGGTTTATTATTTACATACGTATTTAACATATACAGCATAAACGTTTTGCGTAAACAATAATAGGAAGGATGATGTAGCAAGGTGACATCTATTGTTAAGAACAAAAATGAACAAAAATCAGCCGAAAGTTTGAACCAAAACTGTCCCACTTTTCTTTTGTTTTTTTAGGCTATATCCGTGGAGGTTGGTTTTCCTTGGAGGAAACTTTAAAAGGATTGCACAAGGCTATAGCTGTGGCAACCTGCCTGCACAAAATCAAAGAGAGAAAAAGGGAAGAAAAGCCCATTGTTTACGCTATTAGCCCGTCTGGACAGGACCAGGGGATCAGAGAGTCATTTCAATACCTCGCAGACCGTACTAGACAGTGACCTTGACAGTGCTAAGCTCAATTTACCAACTCTTTTTCTACAGCAAAATACCAAGCATTATTTTTTTTCCTCGTGCACAATGAGAGCACTATGGTTCACTATTAGATAATGACGTCATCTGTGTGCTAAAGATGCACTGAACAGACAGCAGTTTGTTTGAATGTGAATTGAGGATCTGTGGGAAGCGGTGGGTCGGAGGCGTGGAGAGGAGGCAACGAGGCGCAACACATGGCCTCTTTTTCCGAGGTAAAGTGGTGACTTCGCTATTTGGCTGTAAACATCACAGTGGACTGTTTTTTGCTTTTTGGTCATTTTTTATTATAATAACACGAGAAGCTGTGAAGTGATATCAAGACACCCCAGTAACTCCAGTCAAGACGAGTGTAAATTTGAGTCGCAAGATATATAACGTTGGAGTGCTGCATTGCGAGACACACTAACTAGATGCAAGCATGTGGGATGATTGGAGAGGCAAATGTGCAATGAGTCCAAGGGACACGATGAAACTGCAAAGGATCCCTGGGAGCTTCTCCAGTTCTAACATAGATATATATTTCTTTCTATTTAGGGGCAGAGCCAGGCCCGGTGCCTTTAGATTAGATCGGCTGCATGGCCACAAGTTACAGATTGGGCTATCAGATATCAGCTGAGTTGCACATCGCTCCCAAACCAATGTTTAAATGAATGCTAATGTTCTCACATAACACCTCATTGGCGACTTTGTAGAGCTCGACTAGCACCATTCAACACGCATGTGCAAGATACTGTATCCCTGTACATTTCTATTAAGCAGGCCTATAGTCTTAAATTATTATTATTAATGAAATTAGTCTACTCTATACATTATTTGGCCTCGTATCAATTATTTTATTTTCAATTTTTTTTGGGGAGTTGATAGGTTACTATTTAAATAGACGCTTGGAATTTTTGGAATCTTGGAATTTATTCAAAATGCTGTGGCTTTTATGTTATTAGGCTGTTACATATCTTAAGTGGGTATAATATGTTTATGCTATTTCATTGGCTCAGATATCTACTTTTTTCTTTTTTAAATAAAGTATTTGAGTTCAATATCAAGTTCAACCCACTGACAGGAATTCGGTAGCGTGAACTTGAGTGGAATGACGCCGACTAATCGGCTGGTGTGTCTATGTTAATATTTAGGAATTATCTTTTAGTTCTAGCCGTTTGTTAATTCCGTGTCCTAGATGAAGTCAAATTTCTACCCCGTCAGATTGATGAAGACATATGCGCAGCTCACCACTCTATGTTGCTACAGCTTTTGAGATCCATAAATCGATTTGGTCTAGTCTAGGTAGTATAGTAGGGAATACAAGGCAGAGGTACAACTATAAATTTATTGAGGGAAATTGTCTCTGGGTTGATATGTTAGAAAGATTTTCAGCCAATAAGGAGCGTGTGGGCCTGGGGAGAGGAATAGACGAGGCACAGGTCACTCATAGGGATAGTCTTGAGAACGATGGTTGGGCTTTTTTGATGACCGAAGTCCACATTCGGATTCATGCGCCAGCTATTGGCAGAATGCCTGAATCCTGGGCGTATCAAGTTTTCTGCAGAAAGGGCGCACGGTTATAGTGTATTGCTTTGGAGGCGTTCTGTTTGTAAAAGAGGCCTTTTTGTGTCAGACATGACTAGAGTGTGGCGCAACACATATTTGTTCAGTATCCTAAGAGTTGCATCCACAAATCAACTAATTAGCGAGATATAGTGCAGAGTCTCCGCTGATTGAATCAGTTAAGTGCCCTCTGCTATCTTGTAAAATTCATATAAAAGAATTGTGAGAGGTATAACAATCCCACCAGAGTTTGGCTGCGAACGTTTATAGGAGGTATCTGTTAAAGTTGTTCATGTGAGGTGTACTAGAGAATATTATGTGAAATATACCCTCTTAAAGTAACCTTATAGAATATCGTCCTCTTTTACAGAGCCAATGGCTTCAACCTGCTGACCCCGTTACTGTAAATATGAGTAGAGAGCATCAATGAGCATCAGTCTTTTCTTAAAACAAGCTTGTAAAATGGGGACATCACAGCTTTATATGACACGGAATTCAACCGTAATTTGCTCGAAAACAAGATGTCATATGCACTCTCTCCTTCTAGAAAAGTAAATAGTTTTCATAAGGAGTAGCATTTAAAAAACTTTTGCCAGCTTATAAAGATACTAAACGAGGCCATGGACAGTTCCATGAGTGTAAAAAGAGCAGCAGGCTGGGCTACTTTGGGCTGAGAAAGACTCTAGTGAAGAAAAACAAGATTCTACATTTTTAATAAAACATTTATAGTATTTTTAAAAAGCGTATAAACCTCTGTAATATAGAAGTTAATGTTTTGTTTTGTCTGGGATGGACCAAGTGGGTGGTACCATGTGTAGCAGAAGTTAGCCTGGACACGTGGTTTCAGGATGACCAATCAGGTGCCCTTCCAGGTTTAACTATGTTAAATGTCAGATTGCAATAAACTAGAAGCTGTTGGTCGGGCCCGCGGAAATGGGCGAGCATAATCTCCTTAATCCAGGGTTTGTGGGACCTTTGGTAAACATCCACACTGGAGACACATTTTACTTTCCGAATTTTAGAGCCTCAGGGGGACAACTGGCGGGGCTACCGTCTCTCTCCTACCCGAGAAGGGACAATGTTTGCTCCCTCCCGTGGAATCCATCGGAGCCGTGCAATGGATACTCTCAATCCTACTTTAGCAGCCCCGTGTCTATTAACCCTTCTTTCAATCGGTCGTGTGAAATTACCAGACCAGAAGAGGGTAAATGTTATTATAGCAACGGCAACGGGAACAGGGAGACCTGCTCAGGTGGCAGCAACCTCAAACGAGAGGATAGGGCGAGAGACACAACATCCCTAACATCTGACCACGGGATGCACGGTGGAATGGGCAGCACTGGTGCCTTTTCCAAATATGATTATGGGACCGAGCAACTAACGCAAGACCCGCCATCCTGTCAGTCTCTGGAATCCGACTCCAGCTCTTCTCTGCTCAACGAGGGGAGCAAGCCTGCATCCAGCGATACACAGACCCTGGTGTCACCGGGAAATCATTCAGGCAACATAGCTGCAGGCGGAGGTGGGTCCCACGCTCTTCACCACAATTATTAAAAAGCACTTTCACGTTGTTGTATTTTTCCACGGATGCGGCACATAGCTCATCTCTATTACACCTCAGAGCTCGTTATCTTGATGCAGAGTTCACTGCTTAGATTAGCCTGCAGGGCACTTGCGTGGTGTGCAAACGCCGCTAGGGGTTGCCCTAAAATACTCTACACGCCATGTGGTTGTGTACAGTTATGGATAACCTCACCAAACCAGATTGCCTACCAAGCATTTAACAGGCGATCAGTCCTGCCACTGCACTTATACGAGGGACTGTGATTGAGGCCTCTGAATGGTTAATTTTGGTCTATTGTTGCACTTAATACACACAAATTAGTGCAGTTGATTTAAAGAGGTGAGTCGCTTTGGTTGACTGCATCGAATGGAGAGAGTTTTCTTTTTAATGACTCGTAAACAGAATTAATATCTGTCGCTGTGTACTCGAGAGACATTTAATATGCTTTGAAACTCGGAAATAAGTAGGGGTATTTGCAAGCAAGACTTAATTATCACGTTAATGTAACTTTAACTGCAACAATAAAAGTTCCTGTGACACGATCCACTGTATATTGGTGGTCTCTACACAGGAGGTTGAAAAATAAAAAAACTTTATTATTTAACTTACATATATATATATTATATAACTCATGTTATTACTAACCTATGTAACTACAAACATTACACAAAACTGGAGGAACCCTATCTTTAAGATTAGCTAGGTCCAGATACAGATTAAACCAAGTCATGTGTGTGGAGGAAGTCACAGTAGGCTATCAGGGGCGTCAATCCACTAAATCCTAAGGTATAGCAAACTCCCTGCAGCTGGTATCATTTTCCACGATCTTTGAAACCCTTTTATATTGACAGAATTTCTGGGGACAAATGGAGCAATTACTGCTGATTGACAAGATATTATTATTTCATCAATTTGATAAATTATTCGAGCTAGGAAAATAAACTTGCACAGACGCACACAGTTTGGAGGGCGCATTGGTCCTGAATGCACCCATGATATGATATTTTTTAGACATGGCTTCCAGATAGAGTAATGGGATCTTTGATCTTTGCTCTCCAGTGTAATGGTGAAAAAACTCCAAGATGAATTTTGGGTTCACTTGTATGCTAAGGGTTGGCAAGTGCCCCAACTTGCCATTGCCAACTGATGCCCCTGTAGCCTACTTATAACCTTGGAGGTGACCATGATTTTGCAACTGTGGTGACTAATCTGTTGTATGCCCCCTCCAGGTGCCCCTTGGTACCCGATGCACACTCGTACCAGAAAGAAACGTAAACCCTATTCCAAACTTCAACTGGCTGAGTTGGAGGGTGAATTCATGTTGAATGAGTTCATCACCAGGCAGCGGCGGAGGGAGCTGTCCGACCGGCTCAACCTCAGCGACCAGCAAGTCAAGATTTGGTTCCAAAACCGCAGGATGAAGAAGAAGAGACTCATGCTGAGGGAGCAAGCTTTGGCCTACTTTTAGAGATGCAGCAGAAGGTGAATCGATAGGCAGTAAAAGACAAGCCTTGTACGCTCCCTTAGGTCTTCTTTAAATGCATGCATCATTTACCCATCTTTTACATTGCAGACAATTATTAGAACAATTTCAGATATTTTTAAGGTGCAGGCTACATATGCCTATGGCAAGCCAACATCTGACATTTGTTTTCAAAGCGTAAACCTCTACGTAATGTTGTCAAAAGGACTGATTTCATGGTTTGGTATTAAACCATACAAAGCTGTGAGATAATGATTTCTCTTACCGCTTAGAATGGAATTATTGGTTTCCTAAACCGTTAAGAGGATGAGCGCCCTAAATGTTAGTCAGACGAAATATCTCGATGCAGTAGTTCAGTTTGTGATAACACATAATGACAGCTTTCCCGTTGGTCCCTTTGGTCCGAGAAGATGAGTAGAACGAGGGGCCACTTGTGAAAATCTCAACAAAATAGGCCTAAAAATAACAATGGGGTCAGAGAGACAGAGAGGCCTGGATTGACAGGCTGAAGCCGTAGGCTGTCCACGCAATAATTTCACTGAGGGTATGAACTGATAAAGACGAGTGTCTGCCAGTTGCTCAATACCTCCCCAGCCATCAGTTGTCGGGGAAGCGGAACATCACCCTATCTCCTTTCCATAGTTTTCGCCACGTGTTGTGGGCACGTTCACGGTCATGGACAGGAAGTCTGACTCCAGGCTGCATATAAGGAGAGGGAGAACTAAAACCACAATATACATTCAAATAACTTTACGACTGGGCATTGAAAAAAATAGTTTGCCATGAATTTCTTCATGTGCTAACAACTTTCTGAAGGTATTTTTCTTACTTTTACAGCCTTTCAACTTGTCTTAATATTCACCTGAGATTCCTGCGTGGATTGCATTTCTTTAGTTGAGTGAGATCACCGTTTGAACACGGTTTTGAGCTGCTATCAAAAGTTCACGTCCATTTTGTGCCAATTATAGTCTGTTAGTCTATAGTCTAATGGTCTGTTCCACAACAAAGTCGCTGGGATCTCATATTGAAATATTCAATAATAGTTGCGTTTTTGTAGGCCAAGTTGATTAAACCAGAGAATAGCCTAAAGTTGCCACAGGGGGAAAAGAAAATATTTCGGCCGAAAGGGTCATCACTGAATCTTGGCGCTCATAATAAAAATGAATATGTAGAAATTTAGAAAAGTTATAATAGGCCTACGTCTGTGCACCCTCAATTCCGTGGCGAATCCAGTGCATCATCTGTCATGTATGAGTAGGCTATAGCAGTGAAATGTATTTGCAGCATGTTATTGATGTGAAATAGCTATAAGCGGCGTTCTGCAGGCCACATTTACTTTAACTTTTATATACTATTTTTCTCTGAACAAATCAAAAGTGATCCAAACAAATACGAAGCTTGCTACAAAAGTCCAAGAAAGTACACTAAAAATACCAATCTTGTCACAACGTACCAATAATTATTTCTAATTATTATTGTTATTATTATTAATAATATTATTATTTGGGAGAAAAGGACAGATGGCCTATTTAATGGACTTGCTCCTCGCAATGTGCTCTATGTTGTCCCTTTCCTTACCTTGTACTCGTGCATAACTTTGTAAAATGAAATCACATATGATACTATGTACATCCTATTTGAGGATCCCCTATCTCTATGTAGCAGTGTTTTTGTTATTGTTCGTCTTGTACAATATCGCATTCCATATAGCCTATTTGAGGTTATAAGGGTTCAAAATGTAGGCCTATACTGCCATGGATGGATGTAAGAAATGGAATGCAAGAAGCTATGCCGTACTGTTCACGTTTCATTTGAAGATACCCTGTTTCAATGTAGTAGCTGTTTGTTATCGTTCTTTTATATCGTCCATAATTGCATTCCCTTCTTTGCGCTTGTAAGGATTGCTACGTTGTCTTGTAAAAGTAATAATGATATGAATGTATATGCGTAAGATCTTCAATAAACAGAATATTTGAAACGTTCACTGGTGTGACCTCAGTCTGTTGTCAGGTTGCTACTCTGATAGCTGTGTCTCAGACCAGGGTTTTCTCAGTGCCTGCACTATTTTATTAGTAACGCACCTGTTTAAAAGATACATATGTGTGATACGGTAACACGAAGGAGTCTCAACATTATAGGGACATTTGGACGCATTTGAGAAGGTGTTTTGTTGGCACGTAATTGTACATGCTGTGAATTAAGCGAGCACTACGAGCCCACACAGGTAGCCTAGTTTTATTATGGCTGCTCAGATACAAAGGTATATCTATGACAGCTTTCCATGCAAAATGGCGGCCAATTGCATATGCTAAGCCACCTCTTACATCGATAGTCTAGAAGTACACACACACAAACTACCATCAGTTCATCGGCAATAACCTAATTTTTCATTTCTTCTGACTTACATTAATAAACCTTGCGGGTTTCCTTGAAGTTCGACCTAATCAATGTCACTGGTATGCTACAAGCCTATAACGGCGCAGCTAAACACGCAATAGCTCTGTAAAGCAGTAATAGGGTTACACCCCAGTGCTCCATATAGGCTCTGCGATTGACTTTCCCTCTGCATCCCATCTTCTGTTTTGCATTAGGGATTAACACACGCCATAAGTAGTTAAAACGTGTTTTACTAATACACGCATGCAGATCAGAAAACATTATTTCTATCTCAAATGGAATATATGTGTAAAAGATGGATGGTTTTATAATAACCCCTTCTTAAAATCCACAAAGCACTCCCTACTGGCAAAGAGGTGTAAAGCAATGCAGGTCTATGCAGCGTTTTCCTATCAGTTAACCCTCGATGCGTTTATCTGCAACAGCCTCCAGTCCTGCTGAGGTGATTGCACTGGAAACTGGTGTTTTCTCTCGCTGTTGAGATCAGATGTTGCCTTTTCAGTGAACTGTGAACGGCCGGCTCCGGCCTCAGGCACCAACTAAGCGGCCTTACTGAGCTGGTTTGAGCATGATCACAACACATTCTTAGATCAAAGCTGACGTTTGTTAATTTTACTTACAAACGACTTTTATCAACACCATTCTCTCAGTAGCCAACTGACGACCGGCTTCAACGTTTAGAAATTAAGATATATTTGAGATTTGGCTACGAGACATCATGGTGCCTTTGAACTGATACAAGCCTTGCTGCAGTACAGCACTCTTTTTCTTATAGTCTGGTGTTGTTTACATAGCTGACATTAGCCTATATTAATTATCTCTGTCATAATCTTACTACATAACTCCATTGGGCTTCATTCTCCAATATACCACAGTTCACTGCAAATGTGTTTATCGTGCTGATTCATTTAGCAATGAATTCATGCTTCCACTGTTTGATGCACATGTAAAATAGCTTTAAAATGTTCATAAAGAAGAGGACAGGGCTGTCTGTTATCCGATAGGCCACAATGCGTCAGTTTGCAGATATAAAACATAACCCAATGATATGTGGCTGGTTCCTAAAAGTACCTCTGTTCAATGAAATATGGATATTATAGCCAAATCATGTTACCATCCCCGATTGTTTGTGATTGTACAATCCACGTTTGCTGAAAATACAGGCCAAGGTCTTGACTCCGTTTATGTTTAGAGAAAATGCTCTCTCCATGTCTACACGGTGCAATTACGCATCTGATTAAAAGGTGGCATTATGGATAACTTGAATTGGATTCGGGTAATAGCTGCCCAGCACTTTCAGATAGATAGCAGACTGTGTTCTAGGTGTGGAGTTTGAATAGATTCCTCAATATAATTAGATAAATGCAGGCGTAAATTTGTCGTGTGCATCCTTTTACGCACGGATGACAATGACTTTCACAACGTGTCCGATGTTGTTTTAATCCAAATAATACACAGCGCATTAGTTTTGAACTGGAGGGAGTCTGATGCAGATTCTTGCAGGATATCCAACTATAAGTATAACCAATTTTAGTTGCAATCTAATATTAACCTGGACCATGAAATAATAGTAGGAGATCTTAAATTGCGTGTGTAGAAATTGATAGTCCACTATATTATCAGAGCGGACATCATTCATAACAACGCCAATCTTTTTAGCCTATCAAACGCGCTGTTGACCATGAAAGGAGATAAACTTGTGTCTAATGTTTGTGAGTTTCCTTGTGAGATTTAAGTGGATTAGTGGAAGGGGAAATTAGACGCGAGGAAAAAGCTCTTGTCTGCCCTGCAGTCCCTCAAACCTGATTTGTAAATAATCTCCAGGGAAGCCTAAGTCACAATGATTCTGTAAAAAATAGTTTTGGTTATTTGAGAACTCTTTAGACTAGAATCGTGTAAATAATCGTGCATGGATTACAACTGCATGCATTACACCTCGCTTTTGTTGTAGTAAAGGTACACAAAAACAACCTGGAGACTGGGAAAATAGAGCGTCAAAAATATATATTTACTGTCCGTGATCTGTAATAAATGCAGTACATTCCCTTTCATTTGGGGGATATGTAAAGTACAGTTTAATTTAATCTAAAATTGGTCTGCGTGTCAAAACAATTTGAATTGTAACTTTTAATACAATGACTCGTGTTTGGTACCGAGCAGGATGAGGCAGATATAAGGCTTTGTGTTTGTAGGCTAGACAGGTGATTCCTGTGTCAGTTTGCCGCATTGTTTGGAGTTAAAGGAATGACATGGGGGCTGGGCTTTAAACAGCGCAAAACGGATCTGAACATGCAGTTTTAACTTGAACTTCAAATTAGACTTGATGTTGTGATACCGCAGACGTTTCCATGTAGTTTAATTGGGCAAATATTTTGAGCTAATGTTTTAGGTCATACATTTTTGCCGTTATATGAGACATGAGCTCATATTGTGTCGAGACCTTGTGTTGACATACAGCAACCTACTAGACACTGGCGCTTGGCTATACCTTCCATTTACTCTCCCCAAAACCTGAAAGAGGCCACTGAATAACATCTCATATTAGTTTGCACTTATTTTCCTTGCCTGCATCCTTAATCGATATATACCACACTGTAAAGGTCATATGATAGGAAAGAAAAACAGCAAAAGAAATGTGCCACCAGTTCGCAGAGCCTAAAATATCTGCATTGTAAAACAGGATGAAATCTTAGTTGGCTTTGCAGTTGTTTTTACAATGGGTCTTTCAATGCTCTTGAGCACTTTTGACTTTGAGACTGGCTAAATCTGTTTATGGCGGCCTGTCTCCGTGTCCCAAAGGTCAGTGAGCTTCACAGTGCCCTTCGCAGAGAACTTGTGTGGCATGTGGTCTAGGTCCCCCCGCCACCCCTCTACCGTTTATGGTACGGAGCTGGCTAGAGAAATAGAAAGCAGTGTTATTCCCA
>OOFE01013132.1:49439-60506 GCA_900323365.1 Monocentris japonica
CTAAAGTGTGTGTGTGTGTGTGTGTGGGGGGGGGGTTTCTGTGTGTGAAGGAGAGAGTGTTGTTGAGATACGTGTTGTTGAGAAAATATCCCTGTCTTGACACTCCTTTTTCTGTGATATTATGTATTGATTTTGACATGATTTTGAATGAGTTCACTATAAGCTCTAATTTTTCGAATGTATAAATCAGCTTATCAATCTATTTTTCAATAGGATCGCACCCTAACAACCTTTAATAGAGGGTGAGAAAATTGTTTTGCTGTCTGGGAAGAGCTACACTGGCCTTTAGACAACAGGTCCCTGAAGGAAAAAATATCCTGAGATTTTAAAGCCCCAAAAATGATTCTGGTCATGATTTCATATCGGTAGCCCTTCGTTGTCATAATATCAGAGTTTTTTCTTCATTGGAAACTATGTGAGCAGCATAATAACAATATAAACAGTTTGCACACAGTTTCTTAGTGTCCGTAGTGACCCATGTAGAGTCTTATCCATAAAAGTGTCTATCTTTTGCTCAGTGTCACTATACCGCATAGTGTCCAATTGTCTTAAATGTGTAGCATTTTCCTCGGTGTCAGCCCGACGATTGGTCCCAACTTGGCTATCACACTAACGCAGATACACAACAAGCTACTTAAAGCATGGACGATTTTATGTAATATAGATGAGAAAATTGTATGTCACCTGTTTAAGTGATCCTTGCATTGGTTTAGTGCGCATGCAGGGTAGCTTAGTGCTTTAAAGATTTATATATTTTTTTCAGGTATATCAATATTTTTTCAAGTGGAACCCCCTATATGTGGTTAAAGCGCTGCCTCTTAAGAATAGCTTGGAAAGTGTCTGCAGCGTAGACTGTAAAACATACATTCAGACTAAGTATTTGAGCAGGCGTTTGAACGATATCTGAGTCTGTAGCATAAAGCTTAGCTTCTATTTAGGGTCCTTATAGTGGACCAGTATATGCGAGGCTACCGCAGGCTGTGCAAGCACCCCCAGTGAAAAAAGAACCAACCAGAGCATCCTTTATCTCAGCGGAACTAACCTGGATAAATGAAGAATAAAAATCACTTATGTGTTCACACTAATCAGATATACGGTGATCTCTATATTTTCATACAATTTTAGGCAGTTGATGCTGGGATTCAATCAATGGCAATGTTACACAATCATCATAATGTTGGACCAAGTGATAAATAAATTAGTACAGAAGTGAAACGTCTTGCATCGGGATATAATGCCATTGTTTAACTTAATTAGTACATGTAGGCAAATTATTTCAAAATACTATCCAACTCTGCTTTTGTTCTTATTATGTTGCCATTGCCGTCAAACCGGCTACATCTTTCGTAAACCGATGGATTGTAAAACAACCCTGTGCGTAATAGTACAACACTCCTGCGTAATTGTGTGCTGTCTTGTGCGTAATTTTCCGATTGGCAAAAGCCATGACCATCAGTGAAAAGTATTATTATTCTCAATTATTCTCAAACATTGAAAATATCATTACCGTTGATATTAAGGCACTTGCAGAAATATAACATGATACTTATGTAACACATCGTGTAAGCATGACCTGTACAAGCTGTGCCTAAAAATATTTCATCAACTGTCTCGTGCCATGTGAGAAGCCATGAGAGCCTTTATCACTGTCCACACACAAAGATGCTATTTATTTTGCCTTTCTAAAATAGCAAACTATATCTAAGGGTCCCTTTGGTAAAGATGCCAAATACACTTTGTTGCACAGGACTGTCTGCAGCTTAAATGACATGACGCTATTTCAAGGCATAACTAAATAATACACTGGAGCTGTAGCCAACAGTCACTATTGGGCGATTTCTTGCGATATGAAATCATTTAATACTTCCAATAAAAAAAAGATAACACCTTGTTGTGAAAGCTTTATGTCCTAGTGGCTGAAAGAGAAATACACTCTGGAGATTGCCCTAAATTTAACGGCAATAGGCAGTCTTATCTGGTAAGCTATTGTGTGCCAGTACAAACGCTTCACGCTAGGTGCATTCACTGAGACCTCAGTAACAACAAGGCTCTTTAGTGTTGCTTGAAACTGTTCGCAGCTCAACCAAGTTTAACTGCCCGACTTACATCCAATTAAACTTATCTAGGCCATGAGGGGACAGTAATATGATTACACACGCTTCCCACATTTAGCCTTGACTTCAGGCCGGTTTAATATGAAGCAGCACTCTACAGGCCCACTGTGCAGCAGTGTTCTGGTGAAACGGCACCCATTGTGTCTGCGTGTGTGTGTGCGTGTGTGTGACTGACTGACTGAGTGAATGAATGTGTGTTGTATCATTTGGCATAGGATTTATAGATGCTGAGCATGTTTAAGCCAAAACACACTACCCAACAGCATGCAATATTTAGAGCGCCATTTTTGAACTGATAGATCTTCGCAACAAGAGGCTGGCACCTACATCTACCATTGTAATTATGGTGCGAATACATAGCTTAAATTCCCCAGACACAGTCGTAAAGTTAGTGCTCCAACAGTGATATTTAAGCGGAGAATGGCAAATATTTACAACACCTTCGCCTATAAGAGGACTCAAAAGAACATTTTGACTATGATAGGGAATAATCGGGGCCTGCATTTAAAATATATGTGTTTTTAACATTCCGTGAGCAGTCATTTTAGGATAGAATCAGCAGCAACTCGATAACTCAAATACAGCCATTAGCGTGCAAACTCTGCATATCTTTAGCCTGCTTATTTGGCGCAACCACATCAAACTTTTCTGGGTCCTACTGCTAGAGGAATATCAGCTGCTGTGAGCCGACCAGCCTAGGGAAATAAACACATGGTAAACCTTATCCTTTGACTGATAGCCTGAGAGCACCAAGTAGTCAGTGGTTAAACCCTCGAGAGGCGGATATTGCTAAGAGATGGACGCTGACTGCTAATATTACGACATTATGACAAATACTGTGTTCAAGTCAAACATAGCCAAGAGTATTATTTGAAATGCTATTCGTTTTAACGCCTTAATTCATTTCGGGTGCTGTATAGCCTATTAAGCGGCTCTTTCTCAGTTTTTTTCAGTGGTCTTCAGCAGACCTAACTTTGGAATGTTATTCGTGCGTTAATTATTTATACCCTCACATCACTTATTTATACTGGCGAATATGCATCATGTACTGAGTATGATGAGGAAGGGATTTGACAATATTGTTTTGGACTTGGTGGTAGGCCTTCATTGAACCTATAAGCTCTATTGCGTCCTGAAAGCAAACTGTATGGTTTTCACTTATTATGGTGGCCAATTGTTTTTTATTTTAATTTTGATTCCTGTACAGATGCTCTCTATTTATGAACTAAAAAATGTCGAGACATATGGACACCTTTTAAATGTCCTAATTCTCTTATTTGGTATGACAGCTTTTTCAGTTTTTCAGACATTAAACTTCCGAAGCCCTACTTTTAAACTCCAAACTAATTGAATTAAACAGTGAACTATTATAGTTTATACTGGTAAATTAGGCAATGACATTTTGATATCCGAATATTGTGCAACTGCAAAACACTAAAATGGCTGCAGCATGTGTTCATAGACTAAAGGCTAGTGTGTTTATACGAATATTGCCGTTGCTGCAGTTATTCATTCTCCAAATATTAGCTCAGCATTTGTGCATTAGGAGGCTCAAATAAACCTAAATAAACCAAATAAAATTGCCTACGGTTAGTCATAATGAGATTATCTTATGTTATTTTGATCACTTTGACTGAAATATTTGGCCTTCAACTAAAACCTTCAACCGAGTGTGAGGCTCCATTATATCCATTCATCAAATGACTGAATTATTCACATATAAGGTCACCCAAAACAAAATTTCAATAAGTCCTTATCCCTTTGGATGCACTTGGGTTGTGGTAACTCAACGCATGGATGCTTTTTATTTGGAGAATATCTTACTAGCGAGTTGTTGAAATACAAATTCCTCTCATTCTCACCCTTTTATGATTTTCTATAGAACAAAGGAATTTAGCGTTACCAGAGCCATTCGGGGTTTTATGGTGGACGTAGAGAGGATTTTAGTGGTCAAATTCAAGTGCTGTGTCTGGACAGCTGTCTGCTTTCTTTGTACTTGGATGCAGGATGCATCTTGTAAGTCAACCTTTTGTCTGTAGGGGTAGTAAACAAACTAATGCCAATGCCACCTTTTTTAGAGACAGGCCTACGATGGACACTCATTTCTAATGCTGAGGGCAGGTGATGTTCGATATTCTTTTCCATATAGCTTTATTCGACTTTCACTTGCTGTTTACAAATCACCAAAGACACTAACTTTATTTTCGATTATTTTTAAACGTCACAGGTGTCCCATAAGTGATTGTAGTAGGCCAATAGTGTTATTAGGCTATTGGATAATAATTCTAGAGTCTATTGCAACATTTAGGAAGTAGCCTATCATCATAAACAATAGGCCATCATATTAATTTCACCTTGTAATGGTATCAGTTAGTCTATAAAGGTTCATAAACGGCCCTCAACAGTATAATTAAAAGTTTACAATGACGCAGGAACAAGCACGCAGGCGCATCTTTTCTCCAAACCATTCATTTTATTACAGTTTCTTTTTTTAATTCTATGTAAAATATGTCTGTGTGTTAGCAGTTATCCCACAAATACATTTCGACATTCTGATGAAAAACAAAATGATCTTAACAGCTTTTAATACCAGCTGGGACTTATTTCATTTATTTGACAGAGAGAAATCTCGGGTACATTCATACAGCTTGGCCAATGGGCTTAGCCTGAGTGGCCTAAGTAGCAAGATCAATTACTGTACTACCTATTAGCTTATAGAAAAAAACGTTTCTCTAAAAATATTTTATTTTATCGACAAGTGAGTCCATTCCACGCCAACATATCAACGTGACTATTTTCAGGGTAAGTGTCTCACAAATTTTTCTGGTATTCTGCAGGATGTGGTGAGTTAAACGATGAACTATAATCATTCTGAATTCTGCAATTTAGTTTGTCTGCATTTGTGATTATGTCTCACTGGGATGCAGTTGCCCATTGGGGGCTATGCATGGTCCAAGGTTAAACTTCATTGGTAGTTCTCCTCTTCCCCCGATAGGAACTTCGGTGTTGAATTGTGCAGTTGTCCTTCATGGACTCTGTCATGATCCGAACTCAAAGGGAATGGGAGTGGGAGTGGGCAGATCACTGAAACTTGTTCAGTCAACAAGCATGCTGTGTGTTTCATATCGCCTGATAGTGGGTTCAGTTTCATTTTACACCATATGTACTTATATACTCGCCCACCAGTAATCCAGCACGCTATAGCATGAGAAAGGTCTTGCAGTTTGTGAAATAAAATAAAATTAAATGGAATCCGAATCTAAATGTTAGATAACACCTGACAACTTCGCTCTTGCACAGCTCTTTTTTAAGCATATGTACACAACTGGTTTATTTAGCCACCATTAAAAATGTAAAGGGGATTAAAACCCCTGGGTCTTTGCCGAAATATACACCTTAAAACAATGCAGTCACTATGAAGAGATCCCCAGCATTTATCCAAAGATCTGGGATTAACTGTGTAAAATGGCCTGTCTAGGGAAGACGAGTCATCTATGTGAAACTTCCTTTAAATAGTGGACGATGTGGTCTTGGGATTGGTTTTAACGGGTCCATACCTTATTTGGGCTGATGCTAATATAACCTAGTTTCTCAATACAGCTATGTCTATTGTGTCTAACAGCCTGAGATAATAATCCTTGAATCTCTGATTAAAATACATCATAACGGCTGGTCCAATAGTATTGAATAGTAGTTGTCTTAGGGATAGTCGTGCTAAAATACAAATAATAATAATAATAATAATAATAATAACCTTACCTGTTAAACTCCAATAACACTATAAATGCATCGCAATGAGAGTAATGTGCAGTCTATTTAAGAAGCTATAGCTATGTAGCTAGCCTACCACTAACCAATAAACATAAACACACTTTCTCTAATTGTCATGGACTAAGCCAACAAACGGGATCTGTTACTGGTTTTCTTAGTGCTCCTGTGGTGTTTGAAAATTAATCGTTTGAACCTCCTAGATCTTACCTAAAGCCAACCACTCCTACACATCCAACTCTTCCAAATTGATATATGACAATATCTACTTTCGATCACGTGTCTGCGGGGCGACTTAGACGGATTGCGCGTCATCTCGCCTTCCCAAATTTTCCCCTTCTGCTGCAGCTCGTATCCAAAACATCTATCTATAGTACGGAGTACGAGGGAGAGAAAGATGTTTAACTCGGTGAATCTGGGCAACTTCTGCTCCCAGACGCGCAAAGACCGGACATCCGAGTTTGGGGACAGGACAGGCTGCGCGTCCAACATCTACCTCCCCAGCTGCACCTACTACGTCCCCGAGTTTTCTGCCGTCTCCTCGTTTCTTCCACAGGCCCCGTCCCGACAAATCAGCTACCCTTATTCCACAAATCTGTCTCAAGTACAGCCGGTGCGGGACGTTTCATACGGCTTGGACCCTGCTAGTAAATGGCACCACAGAAGCAATTATGCATCGTGCTATTCGGGAGAGGATCTGGTGCATAGGGACTGTCTTCCACCATCCACCATGACAGAAATGCTTATGAAGAACGAGAGTGTGTACAGCCACCACCACCACCACCATCACACCCATCCCGGCTCCAATCACCCCTCCACAGGTTTCTATTCCGGCGTGGGGAAAAACAACGTCCTCCCTCAAGGTTTCGACCGCTTTTTTGAGACCGCATACTGCAGCAGCACGGACAATCAGTCAGACAATTGTTTACAAAAGGGCGAAGGGGGAAAGCTAGAAAGCGACTCCCAGCAGCAGCAGCAACAGCAGCCCCCAGCCTCTCTACCCGGAGCCCCGGACCACGAAAAGGACCCAGAAGATGAGGAGGAACATACAAATACGGGCTCATGCACTTCTTCTTCCGCAACAACCAAGGACGGCAACACCAGCAAGAACAGCCACTCGAGTAGGTATACCGAAGCTGTAAAATGGGGGGAAGGTTAAGGGGACTAGCCCGGTGTTTTGTCGGTCAGATTTTATGTGGAGTTTTATAAGCATTCAAAGGATTTTATTATAACCCTACAAAGCTCTTTCTTCCAACGAGAAGAATTTTTACGATGGGAAAGCGCTTTGAAAAAAGGGGGATGTTATACACAGACGCCTCTATGGTGAGAGTCTGTGAAATTTTTAAGAGAGAGCTATTGTGACAAATGTTAACTTTGATCATGAACTTGCGTTGGGCATTTTAAGGGATTTTCTCGTTGGGCTGTCGAGAGTAAAAACCAATTGGGCAGAACATTGCTTTTGGCGTCCTGTGAATTTTCTTTTAGCACTGGCTTTGCCCACGAAAGACATGCTGTCTAGATTATTACACACTTTGAGGCTAAATACGTCCTTGTTGTTGTTTTCATCTATCTATCTATCTATCTATCTATCTATCTATCTATCTATCTATCTATCTATCTATCTATCTATCCATCCATCTATCTATCTATCTATCTATCTATCACATGGAAGAGTGTAGTTTACTCCAGATACCAAATGAATCAGTGGTAGAGAGTCGATGTCTTTGTCCATATGAGGAGAATGCATTGGTCTCTTTCCTCTGTAGCCGCTGAAGCGCTTAAGTCCAAGCATATTTGGGTTGTCTTTTGCATTGCCCCTCTCTGGCAGTGATTTATATGCAGGCTGACGCTGCTATTAAGTTGAATGATCAGCATCAAGTATAAAATTCTATTTGATTTGGTGTGCTAAAATACGTATTGATTGGTGCACACAGAGCCCATTGGTTTTTAGCCTCTTGTACATTGTGTAACCCAGTCAGGCTGCAGATATAGGCTAACTCAAGTTGGTGCTTTCTATTTTGTTTGTTCCTCTTCGTGTAAAAAACCCCAATAAATGTATTTCCCCAGTCACCTTTTAGATGTGAAGTTATAGGGCCAAAGAGGTTTACATAGGCCATTGCAAACACGGGCAATGCATTTCAACTGACTGCCAAAAGATTGTGTAAATTGTTAGTTTAGCTCCCAAGGAATGTGACGCACATTTTGCAGTGATATACTTTTGTTGTTGTGTATTTGCAACAGATAAACACGTACTTAGATCCGTAAATTGATATTATTTACTCCAAACTATTCGGATATCTAACACTCATCATGGCTGGTTTATCTGATAACCTTAGCTACTTTCCGTGATGAATGCTGACTGAAATGTTGTCATTATTGATGCCCTGGAAAATTATTTTCTGTGCATCTGAATTTTTATTGCCTACTCAGCACCTTACAGCCCGGATTTTTTGCATAGGATATTATTGCTATTTCCTATGACAAGCAGATGACAGACACTGATTATGATATTATTTATTGTTCCTTCAGGCACTCCTCGCACAAGGAAGAAGAGGTGTCCATACTCCAAATTTCAGATTCGGGAGCTGGAGCGGGAATTCTTCTTTAACGTTTACATCAACAAAGAGAAAAGGCTTCAACTTTCCCGAATGTTGAACCTGACCGACCGGCAGGTTAAAATTTGGTTTCAAAATAGAAGAATGAAAGAGAAGAAGTTGAGCAGAGATCGTCTGCAGTACTTCTCTGGAAACCCCCTCTTGTGAGCAGGAGCAGAAAATATCATAGAGTTGGTCAGTGACATTTAGGCCTAGCCTGATCTTATTGAATTGCAATCATGGGCATAACCAGTTTCTGAAAGGAGCCCATATCACCAACAGTGCAATGTTAAAATGGACAGTAAGAGTTGATAGGCCTGCATGGGATAAATTCGCCATTTTCTTATTGCCTACGGGCGGCGGTGAAGTTCTAGCTGGCCTGCAGAAAGACCTACGGGGTTAGAGTAATCATTTATACCTATGTTGTTCTTGAGTATGTCCCTCTATTTATCTCGATTCTCCATTGTGCTTATTCTATTGTTCATATATACCTATTATTTGTTAAAATATCAAATGTAACAAAACAGTTTAAAACCATGGCATCGCGCAGATAACTTTTAGCCCTGCTCTTTTCTCTGGTCTATGTACATAGCCTACCATTATCTAATTATTTCTCGATCAGAATATGAACAAGTAATAGTAAATGTACAGGCTGCATTTTCGCCATTGAGAACTGTGACATCCAATCTGTGAAAATATATCCCCTGTACAGACTAGCCTATGCAATGTGCATTCGTGACTGTAAATAGTCATATGTTGAATTTCCTTTCCCTTATCCCTGCTGCTATTTTTTCCGTACACTGCCCTTACAACTTTAAGAGCTTTAACGCCAGCACTCGTTAAATTATTTGCTTAAAACATTGGTGCTTTTGTTTTCAGAGAGGAGGAACAGATTGTTGGCCTGTGTATCATTAATATAAGAATACCTATGAAATAAACAGAAACATATAGGCAAAACTCAACGACTTTGTGCTTTTGTGCATCATTATCACCATTACTATTACTATTGATATTACTGTACAATTATTATTATTATTAGTGTTAGACAAGTGACAAGCACACTGTTCTGTTTTTGTTCGGCCGGAGTTGGAGAATTAGGATGCGGGTATACGTCCATATGAATTGTCCACGTGAAGAACCTAAAATGGTACATTTTTAAGGCTTTCCCTCATTTATCTCCTGTTTATGACCAATGCACAACGATACACACACATTTGCTGAGGTAGATTTGGTTGGTTGTGAAAAGGAGGACAACAGGCGTTATGGCTTCCAATTGTCACATGTACTTAAAGGTTACATTACTCTCAAAGCCCATGTTTGAATTTTAGCAAGCATGTTAAACGAGGATATAGAAGCCAGATCTCAGAAATGTAGAGAAAGGGACTGGAATGATAACCTCTTTAGTGCACACTAAATGGAATCGCCACTCTTGTAGTCTAGACACTGCCATAAAGAAAGAGGCACTAAATGGCTGTTTTTTTCTCTTAATTGCTCCGTCTGTTCGGGGGAATGGCGTTCACTTCCGCAGTAAATAGTAAACAAGCAAGACTGGATGTCCGAGGGGGGAAACTTGGCAAGATGTTTCAACATGAACTCGGTCTGTGTAGTCTACAACGTCAAACCAAACCCCAACCCCCTCTCCACGCAGCCCTCATGTCCACCAACCTAAAGATATGTCAGATGAGAAAACAGCAAATAATCCAGCCGGGTTGGAGTCACTCCCGTTTATGGATTAAAAAAATCACTCATGCAATTTAACTTTTTATATTGAAAAACATATTGAAAATCAGATGTTTTGCAATCAATATATTGGGCTTCTAATACAGGGAAGCGTCTGAAATGGCTGGTTTTGTATGGATTGACCCCCAAGCCGTTTTGTCCGTTCATGTCACCACAATTATGAATAAATAATTGTTGACTAATTGGGCCATGTAGTGGCTTATAACATAACATAGCTAGGGGAAAAGGAATCATGACCATAACTGGCATGCTAATTTTTTTTTATTACTTATTTTAAGTGTCTGTGTGTGCGCGCGCGTGTGCACTGGCCCGTACCGACATATGTGCATGATGATTGTGCACGTGTGCATTAACTACAATTTATAATTAAATGTAGTCTTTGAACTTCAATAATGTCAAGGCCTTCACCTTTAACCCACTGCAATAAAGTGGAATCAAGGAGCCCCTTTAGCCCGGAAATGTGTGCAGTAAGGGAATGGGCCAATGAGAATGAGTGGGAACAGAAAATGGAATGTGTAGAGAGACAAACTTTGACCCCTCGCATTAAACTACAGCAGGTAACTTTGCCAGCTTTAGCACGCCCAGTAAATACACTTTATTATCCCTGTAAAATGTATACGTTTTCGCGCATGAGCCGTTTTATAACACGTTGGCATAAACTGTTTGGGCCTACTAGATATTTGTATTCTCAAAATATTATGCTTATGTCGAATGCAGCTATACTATAGTTCTGTTAACACAAACTTGATGGTTTGCAGGTATGAGTGTGTGTGTGTGTGTGTGTATGTGTGTGTCAGATGCTCATATGATAAAGGAGGTGGCTATATTAGGTCATACAGACATTGAATGGT
>OOFE01013133.1:0-14339 GCA_900323365.1 Monocentris japonica
GGCTTGGCCCCTTAGTTCCAGTGAAGGGTAATCTTAATGCTACAGGATACAAAGACATTTTAGCCAATTGGGTGCTTCCAACTTTGTGGCAACAGTTTGGGGAAGGCTCTTTGCTGTTCTAGCATGACTGTGCCCCTTTGCACAAAGCGAGGTCCATAAAGACATGGTCAGACGAGTTTGGTGTGGAGGATCCTGATTGGCCTGCACAGAGCCCTGACCTCAACCCCACTGAACACCTTTGGGAGGAATTAGAACGCCGATTGCGAGTCAGGCCTTCTCATCCAACATCACTGCCTGACCTCACAAATGCTCTTTTGGCTGAATGGGCACAAATTCCCACAGACACACTCCAAAAGCTTGTGGAAAGCCTTCCCAGAAGAGTGGCGGCTGTTGTAGCCGCAAAGGGGGGTCCAACTCCATATTAATACCCATGGTTTTAGAATGGGATGTCCGGCAAGCTCATATAGGTGTGATGGTCAGGTGTCCACTGACTCTTGGCCATATAGTGTAGCTAGCTAATCGTTGCGCTACTGTTTGTAACATCCTTATACATTTATTTTGTGTTTCAAGTTAACAGGGAAAAAAATTCTCTTTACTCTTTGCTTTCCCAATGTAGGCTGAACAACCAGGTGTTACCTTAGCAAGTACTGACACTGAGATGTTAATAGCTGTCACTGACAACCACACATGGTTAATTTCGGGATCCTAAAAGGTCTCCAAACACCTGGATCCAAATAAGAAGCAAAACGTTATTGTGAAGTAACACACCAGGGTTCTCTCTCTTTTGGGGTCAGTTACAGCATCTAACAAAAAAACACCCCTAAGTGATTCTATTTCTGCTGGAATATAAACACCAGCAGTATAGAGGCCTGCTTTTGCTTGTTCTCTGTCAGCCAGGGCGTCCTCCTCCCATTGCCTAATTTTTTGTGCAGTGTAATGTGGCTCTTACAAATATGCTTGGATCTGCCAAAACATTCGTAACGTTTTCCATGGTGAAATTTTAGGATGCCATCAATTCTAATTGCTTGTCGAGCTGAGAGACGCAAACTAGTTCTCTTCACTCTCCTCCCTCTGTCGATGACATAGTCCAGTGGACACTTTGGGTAGCCTGGTTAGGGGTGTGTTGGCGATACAGGTAACATAGTAAACCATTGAGGCAGGTAATTGAATGTTAGCAAATACATGAGGCAATGACAAAAAATGACAAACGATGAAAAATGGAGTGTCCCTTTTAAGAACCAGGAAAACCTCATCTTAAAACTTTGCGCAGATGAGCTTGGCTGCGGTGGTAGAAGTTAAGTGGATGTATCAAACAGTGTCAGGGAAATAGTCAAAACTTACTTTAACTTTACTTTTTTTAGTTTTTTTTAGTCACCTTTGTTAGTAGGCCAAGAAATAATAACACAATTGTAATAAACATCAATTTGGAACTACTAAACAATTACAATGACAGGTTTGGGATATTTTGACTGTGGACAAAAAATCACCATTGAAAAGGCCTTTGTTACATTAATTTTTAACTGCTTTGTGAAGAAACACCATCATGCATGCTCCTCTTTGTTAATTAGTTATAGGCTACACCATGTTGAGTTGTACTTTGTATATTTGTGTTCTTGGTTAAGCTCGTTCATAAAAAAAATTTAGCCTAGCTTAATTACACGTGGTAATGTCTGCTCAAAACACAAATATTCAAGAATTACAATGACTTTTTGGTCCGTTGGTCAACTTATCGTTTATGTGACGAAAAGATTGGCAGAAAAAAACACAAATTACTAAAAGGTCTATCTTCTTGTGTTAGATAATGCTCGTTACCAACGGGCGCTTAACATACTGTATGCTAACACATTAGCATGTGCACAGAGATATCTACCAAAGACACAAAAGATGATTTTGGTGTTACTCTTATCATGACATGAAAAAGCTAAGTTGACCAAGGAGCCAATTTCCCAAAAAGTTGGTGTAGTCCTTTAACTTAATTCACTTAAACCTCAGACATAGTGACTGGTTAGGTTACAGTACATGTTACATCCAATTAGTGTAGTAGCATCTACAGCATGATTGTAACAGTAGCTGAACCTCAATCTCCATTTGTCTCAGTTCAGCTCATTTATACCCTCACACTGGCCTGTGTGTGTACATAGGATACTCTCTCACTTTCTCCCTCTGTCTCTACCTATTACTGCGTGGATGAATGATCATAAATGAGTTTAATAAAGCATCTAATCAGAGTACTTAGGACAGATTGATGTCTCTCTTTAGAGCTCATGAACAGCAGATGCAGCGCTGGGCAGTGATCTGTGCTGCTTTGGAGCCTCAAAAACCTACTACTCGGCACGTTAAAACATAAAAACAAGGGATGACTCGGTTAACTGTTTCACCCTATGGTCAGACTTCATCTTGTTTAGTGATCTCAATTTCACTCCAATTTGTGATAACCAAAAACGGAGCAAACTGCGCAAAAGATCCAGCAACGCTGTGATTTGACTATTTCAAATGCCACAGAACTCAAGATAATTAAAGGTAGTCTTCCATGAGTTCAGTATTTGATCATAAATATCCTCAGCAAAACTCAAAATAGTAATCAGAACATCGTCCAGAAGTGATAGCCCCATAGCTTCAATATGTTTTTTCTCTGGTCTTGCACTGAAAAATATCAGGAGCCACAAGAGACTTATTCCGTAATAGATTTTCATCATCCCCCGGGAGAGGGAGGACTATAGATTGGTCTCCTTCCATTTGCTTGTTCATTTGTCTGCCACATGATATCTCAGATTCTACTGATCATATTTTGATGAAACTTGGGAGAGTGATACATCTCACCGCTGTGTTCCAGCAAATGTACACGCATTGGACAATTACAGGTTAAAACAAGGGGACATATACTAGGGACAGCACATGATGGAACATGCTGCCATTGAGATTTATCTCCCAGAGAAGTGAGGTGTGAGAGGCAGACGATGATCCTCACTGCAATGTCAGCTTCATGCATGCAGGCAGGCACACACATACATAAACATATACAGAAACACAAGAGGTTTTGTAATCCATTCCATAGAAGTGTTGGTATTACAGGAGTTTGGGAGAAGAGCACTCTTTTGTTAACACAAAAGTCCATGCAGCTTAAAATTCATGTTGAACAATGGCATCTTGAACAACTTTATGGCTCATCACCTTATGAAGTTGGATTTCCACCTTTATCCTTGATTCATTATCCTTGATCCTTGCAGAAGCTGCAACGCCTATCTAGTATCAGATCTGACAAAATTTTAGAGGTTTAGATTTCATCAGTTAGAATTCAAGACTTGCAAGAGAGCCAGGCGTTAGACACATGTAGCCTAGCTGTAACATTGGCTTTACATTGACTTTCAATGGAGACCGAGGAGTTAGACACATGTAGCATAGCTGTAACAGTGGTGTAATGGCTTTCATTTAGGTGTAGCATCAGCTTAGAGTGTAAACACTACATTTATTATAACCCAGGCAAACACACAAAATCCACACAGCTAGGACCAGGGCTGAGATTAGAACCGAGGACCTTCTTGCTCTGAGGCGGCGATGATAACCACTGAGCGACCATGCCACTGGCTCAAGTACAGAATTGTCAAAAATACACTTGAAAATGATTCACCGAGCTTGCCAAGATCCTAATCCCACATTCAGACAGAAAGGGTGGTGATATTTCACCTTCTTTTTCATTCACAACTTGTAGTGCAGCCATTATCATTGGTAGATTTGGTTGAAATCTTTCTTGATGAGACAGTGTTGATTAGTTGGAACTCTGCTTCAACTAATATTTTTTTATTCTGTCATGCAGCATTTTAATCTTGTTGTGCCAGGCTTGGCAGCACCATCAATGTCTTCTTTGGGGAATCTATTTTTTTTAAATGGTCAAATGTCATTGGTCAGTGTTACTGGTCACAAATGCACGATGGACATTCTGCTGCAGTAAATACTAGGTGGGGGGAGAAATTTACATTCGCTTGTAGAGTCCTGCTGGACACTATACAGCTCACTGACTTTTGCTTCACAGCGTCAGGCCAATTTCTCACTCAAGCTGAACAATTTCACCTGGACTAAAAGCCTCTTTGTCTCAAGTTGCACTGTCTTGAGCAAACTGGCGTGCATCTCACTCTATTTGGCCAATCTCCCTCCCATTTTGCCTCCTTCCACTGACTTTGCATGCATTGACAAAGCCTCTTAATTTAGTGCTTTCGTGAAGGAAAGTTTCAGATGTCTGAGCCGATGCTGTAGTGCTGTCCATGGTGCTGAATCATGTCTATAGGCATTTCAACATGCAGATATTTATCAATATATCTTTTAATACATAAATGCATGAATGAATGACAGCTGTAGCACAAATCCTACAGGTAGGAGTTGCCGGTTCCGGTATAATGATGGAAATCCAATTTCATAGTCCCCTGGCTTCTCTGCCAACTAAAAAAAAGAGGTGACAGATATAGGGAATCAGATATAGGTAGACAGACGTAGGGAACGGTCTGATCAGGCTGCCTGTCACTGTTCAAAGTTTACTTAACCTTACTTGAACCAAGTTCCATTGAGGCTGAGAATCTCTATTTCAAGGGAGACCTGGCCAAGTTGCAGACCAACAACATGCAATGTAAGAATACAACATGCAATGTCAGAATACAGACAAAGGTCACATAAAAAAAGAGAACAAGGTAACATCTGTATATGCTCTCCAAAATTCACTAGACTAATACCAAACAAGCAGGTTCAGGGGGTCAAAATGAATATTGATAATGACATTAAAGACATTATAAGCTGTTTTCTAAGTCCCTTTCTTTCTTTTATTCATTTTAGAAAATTTTGAAATGTGTCACACCATAAGGAAATCCTGCATATGGATGTATCTTTAAGCCCATTTGATTTGCATTATTTTACAACCCCCCTTCCTTCAGCGCAGTTTGACAATGCGAACATCCATCCCTGTCGATTCCTTGTTGAACAAGCTTCAGTCAACATTGAACATTGAGTGTTCACCTGCCAATCTTTCTTTTACGATTCACCTATTCACTGCAAATACTTTATCTGTACATGCCCCTGCCTTACCTGTCTGTCTGCCTATTTGTCCATCTGTAGCAGAATTCCCAGGTGGTCTGTCTTTTTGTCTCCATATCTGTTTGACTGTCTGACTCTATTTCTATTTACATGTCTGCCTGCTGTGCCTTGCTGATTTCCCACGATGCTCTGCTTGAGGTAGCGGCAGGATAGAAGATCTCAGGGGTGCCAAACACACACACACACACACACACGGTTCACTTGAGAGTACAGTGAGCCTCTCTGAAGTCAGTAGCTGTACTGTCTCCTAGCTGTCAAAAAACATGAAGCCCAGACACATAATCCTACGCCTCTAGTTAGAGAAATGGAAATTAATTTCAACTGCAATGGTATAAAATAAGGTTTTGTACATTGACAAAGTGTGTGCATGCACACGTGTACATTTAAACTATTAACTATGTCTCAATAATGATGAAATATTTTCCCCACACAAATTGCTTTGTCATCTTACAGGACCAGATGAATTTCTTTCCCTATAGGCTCTCCTGTGTCAGATCTGATGTTGATGGTTAAATGGTTTTAATCACTTTGCCTCCGGCTTTGGTCAATTTGCTTTTCAACAGCAGAATATCTAACCATTAGCAGTTTAATTCGATCAAAGTTTATCCATGACTTAAATTTCAATCGTACCCAAGCAACTGCATGAAGCAGCAAAAACAGCCTGAGGCACCCCAAATCATGTTTATTACAACAATAATTATATAATTACATATATGTTTAGCTAAAACATACAAATCACTGAAATAAATATGACCTGAATAACTGAGATTGTTGAAATATTAGAAAGGTCAATAAAATGACAGTGAGAAAGAATTATCATGTACCTTTTTATTTTGCTAGAAGGTTTTTCTCGAATACTATTTGCCAAATGTGATGTAATTGTCAGTAGCCGTTTAAGAAATAATTTCTTCAGATGACAAACCATCCAAGAGCTTCTATTTTTGTCCTCAGCCTTTGAGGGCCCAAATCCGCATTCATTTGACTTGATATGAACCCAGGCCTTTGTCAATAGTGATTAAGTCCAGCCTGTGGGAGGCTGCCTTTGCCAACAGTCACAGCAAAGCAAGAAATGAATATTAGCTACAGTATGTGGGTGAATTGTCCCAGTGGCAACAGGACACATCGAATTACATCTGATGTGTTCATTTCTGTGTATTCAAATTTGTTCTGTTTTGGGGACAATAGCAGCAACGTGATCTCTGGGAAAACCTTGAAATCAAGCTGTTCACTCATTTGTCTGTTAACTCATCTAAGTGGCAGCAACGTTATGCTATCTTTATCTTATTTTAGAGTTGAAAACCACTAAATTATTTTAGACAGACGAGCCTAATCATTCAAAATTTGGCTGCTTCAATACTATCTCTGCAGTTGGCTATGGGAAAACATTTTCTTGGATGAAAATTTTATCCCGATGCCTCATTTAGGCACAATTAGAGGAATAAATAAAGGGGCAAGACTTGCAGAACTATAGGTAGTAATGATAATAATAATGCAAATGGTCTATCTTCCTTCCTTCTGTGCTCTTCCGATGCTCTACAACACATTGCATTACCTAGGGGACGGATCATATTTGTATGGTATTTGGAGCCACACTTGGTGGAGCGAGGGCCTAATACCCACTTGACAGTCTCTGCCCACATATGACTCCAGGTCAGGGACAGGTGTGACTTCCAAGCCTTATAGAATAACGTCTGGCTTCATAACCCAAGAATGAAAGCAATAGCTGATATTTTGCTGATATTCAATATGATCAAATTTGACCATGTTTATGCCAAACATTTAGAAGTATTCTCCCAGAATTGCAATCTTGTCAGGGTGGAAAAGCCTTTGAAACAGCATTTAGATCATTAGACACTAAAACTCTCCACTGAAACCCAGACTAATGGAATTTGTCCTATTCAAGCATAAATTAACATGAACTTGTAATCCTCTTTGACTGACATATTACATAATTCCATTTTTGAATCAAAATACATATTATACATTTTCTTTAGGGTGTGTGTTTCCTAATGACATAACATGACCATTACAAGCGTGTCATTTTCTCATTGTGGCACTGGGGAAACTATGGGGCAGCATTTAAAGATAAAGATGATCTATGTTATTTCATTCGAAAATGATGTCAGCTTATTTATAGTAAATGCAGAAGATGTTGAGTTTGCTTGGCCATCACTGGCTATAGCTGCAGTCCCATCAGCACCCATTGGTACAGGAATGAGGGCTGACAGCTGCTTTGTGTCTTTTGGAGATATTGCTGTACCGTATGGACAATCTGCTGGGAGGATCTGAGTCCCCCCACTGAGGAGGGATGGTGGTTTAGGTGGGGGGGGGACTGGACATCACACTGTACCAGCTCCATGCTTTAAACACTTTCATTGTTTCAAAGAATGTCTGCTTGGGAATACATGGCTGGGGTTTGGGGTAACCTTCAGTTACTTCGGTGGAGTAGTTTGCTCAGATACCTTGTGTGGCTGCATCATTACATGGACCCCCCAGTGACAGTAGAGGGGAAAACCTAGGAGTAAGCACAACTGACTTGGCTTATAGCCCTTACACTGCAATCTCACTGTCTGTGCAAGTTTCCTTCTTTGATGGTGGGCTGAGAAGAGGGGGAATGAAATCTACTGTCTTCTGCCTTTCAGAAATTGGGCAATTTTGGTAGGCAAGGGGGAAAACTCACATCTTTAAGCCAGAAGGTAGACTTTAACCTACTAATCCATGACATTTTCATACAAATAAATGTCCATTTTTTTTATTGTGGATTGATGTAACACAATACTGATCTAACCTATAGCCAGTTGATAAAAGGTTTTACACTTGCTTTTCTAAACACCCAGTGTCAGGTAGGCCTTTCCTTCGAAAAGTCCTCTGGAACACAGGAAGTTTGTTTGGAATAAATACAAGAAGAACTGGGGAGTTAGCAGGAGCAGTCATGACCATTGTGGCTGAACAGACAAAGAAAAGAAGCTGTTTGATTGACAGGTGATCTCTGGTTAGTGCAGTGCAGAACACCACAGCGATGAACGCTGAGCACCTAAGAAGGAAACAATAAGAAGGGTTTTGAGAATTCCCACTTCAAGTATCTCCCTCAAGGATACTAATATTCCCTTCACAAAAAATGGATATGTTGTAGACATTATGTTTTGTCTTACATTGCTCTGACCTCTCCCATCTGTCTTGGCTCACGGCCTGGTATGGCCGATGTGAAATATAATTACCTCGCTTCCTCTGTATGACTTATAGAACTGTATAACCGTATTGTATTCTGCTCACTTACTCTGTGTTCACCCTGGTTCATGCATCCAAGTGAAAGACGACCTAAATCCTAGCAGTGTCTCCAAGGCTATCTATATGACCTGGGGCTGCACACTGAGTGGTTCCAAGGTTATCTATATGACCTGGGGCCGGACACTGAGTGGTTTCAAGTGATTTGTCTTCCAACACTGTTTTGTCTCTCCTGGTGACCTAACTGTGACCTGTCATAAAGCTAAAGGGGCTTGTGTAACTTGATATAAAGACCCTGCCTTCTCTCAGAGGGACAGAGAAATGCTTGAATGCTGTTTGAGTCTGATTTCTCTCCATGCATCATGTAATAAACCTTTTGACTTCTTTATAGTAAGTGTCTGATACTTGAGTTCCTTGTTTATAGCATTAAGGTAAAGAACCAGTGGAGAATTTCCTCTGATTAAATGAGAAATCCACCCTTACACTGTTATGTATCATCAATCTGTGGTGTTCAATGCATACTAGGAGTTATTTTGTGAAGTGCTGTAATTTACTTTTTCTTGTACCCACTTTCCCTCAACCTGCCTTGTCTACTTATACGTTAGTTAGTGACTGCATTTCCCAGAATGCCTTTTGACAACCCCCAGAGAATGCTTTCAATCAAAGGTAGGCATATGGCCATATAAATATAGCTGTGAACATTCAGTCTATGTTCTATGATATATGATTGTGGCCGTGCCCCTTACTTAAAACGCAATGTCTTACGGCCACATTGCATTCTGGTCTATTGGGGCTTATGTCGGTGTCAGTGGAGACATTTTTATGTTTCCACTTTTATGTTTTATGTATTTTTATGCCTGTTCTACGATGGATTTCTCCCTGTATGATTGTTGAACGTTGGGTTTTCAATCGTGGTTCTCAGTGCCCAGAGCCCTGCTGGTTTTCTATCCTACCAGATAAGACCAGTTAATTGCATCCACCTGTCATTTCCTGGTGTAAATCAATCCCTGATTTAGATGGCTGCAATAAAGACAAGGAAGCCCTTGATCTGTGATTGACACCGAAACCTGATGTTTACCGTTGATGTTTCAGATCACTGAAAAATATTCTGTTATCAAACTCTTGTATCGGCTGGAATAATATCTTGACGTGAAGTCACATTGTCTAGTTATCAGTTATCCACGGAAAGAATAATAATACACCAACAAACAACAAAATGGGCCCACAAATGCGAGGTACATCACTATTAGCTAATTTGTTTTTAACAATCTTGTCTTTTAGGTTTGGATTTTTCTTTTAAATCCTGCTGGAAGTCATAATTAAGTTCTGATACTGTGCCTTTGGGTGACAAGCACTGAAAAAACAGATGAGATTACAAATACTTCTTGTGTGTTTACTATAGTATACTTTACTATGCAGTCAAACGTCTTGGAACTGAACAGGTTGCATGTGCTTCATGTGTAATTTTTTGTCTTGTTCAATTTTTAATCTTCATTTCCATTTAGTTCCTTGTCCATTTGTATGTGTGTGACGAAGAGACAGGGAGAGTGTGAGGTTTTATCACCGTGTCCTACTGGCTTTCAGTATTTCAAGGTAAGACCTGTTTCATTAAAGAACATCAGAAGTCTCTCTCTTTCTCTCTCCCTTGTTGGCTGCAATATAATGCCTCTATTAACCTCTCCTTTGGTAAAAGACAGGCAATTAATAGTGTCTCGGAAAACCTTCAAATTACAATTCACAGTAATAGATTCTTTATTTTCCGCTTGGCTGCCCCTGCAGTTCCACCATTATTGGCAATTAAGATGGTTCACTCAGTAACACAAATACACCCTGTTCCCTCCGTGCATCGCTCTCTTTTACTACAATGCGCGATGTCTTAAACACTGAATCTCCAGTGTAACTGTTCTCACTATGATGACGAGGTGAAATACTCGTAAGGTAAGTAAGGTAATAGGCAAAGCAAGGTTATCCTGACATTCTTTGGACAGATGGAGCCAATGCAGAAGTCTTTTTTTACATGCTTCTTGAACTATTGCAATGTTGTAGTAAAGATGGATGCAGGGGTATGCCAATGGCTACCAACATACGTACAGTATGATGTAGATGCACCAGGCATTTCAAAGGTCCCCGTCTAATTGAAAGTGTAATTTCACCACAGGGAGCATCACACTGGCTCACGGTGGTAGCTTGTTACTACCACTGTGCCAACAAGGCATCAATCTGAGACCAATCTGGAAATCTGCACAGATGGTCCACTGCACATTCTGCATGCTAAAGCCAGCTGAGGCATGCCTGATTTCTTCTAAGTGAGCAGCTTGTACGGTTAGGCACATTTCAATGGGTCCATTGTGCTTTGTACACAGACCTAATGATGTACAAGAGCTCAGGTCCCAAGAATTAGATGAAAGGTGATTACTGGGAAACAGAAGTGCGGTGCTTTCTGCCTTGAGATGTCAATGTCCAGGTGTGGGGGCAGCAGGTAATCTCTCACGAGAAGAAGAAGAGGAATCATATTCCTAAATGCAAGATCTCAGGTGGAAGGCGGGAAAAGAGAGAGGGAGAAAGGGCTTTATCTCATGGACCGCGACCCTGCGCCCTCCCTCCATTCCTCCAACAATAATCTACTCGCCGACAAAGAGCCTATCGCTCATCGGTATGTGAATACTATCTTAGGAGGGCGAGGAGGAGACAACACGGGCAGAGGAGGAGGAGGGAGAAGGGAGCAGACGAGAGTATGAGGAGAAGTGGGGGATAAAGAGAGGTGAAATCAATAGCATGTCTATAATATTGCTATCATAAGTCAGAATCATTGGAGCAAAAACTGGCACTGATTGTGATTATGTGTGTGTGCGTATGTCAGCAGACATTCCTGTGTACAATATGTCTCCCTAAGCCTGTGTTAGGTGTGTTAATTAAAAATGAGCGTGTGTGTGTTTGTGTGTGTGTGTGTGTGTGTGTGTGTGTTGCCAGGCAAAAACAGACAATATTTAGGAGGCGTGTCTGCCTGCAGGGGTGCCTCTCCATCAGCTGACAGAAATTGAACATGTCTTATTATCTCTCCCATGAGTTGGGAATGAAAAATAATGGGCTCTGGAGAGCTGGTGATAAATGGTCTTTATTTGGTCTGCTGCCATGTGTGCATCTCTCAGCGCCATGAGTGTTTATATGGCGTGCTGCATGCTAGCCAGTGGAACCCACGTGCACGTACATGGCTTCACACTTGAAGAACACATTCCTTTGCAGTGTCAGGGATCGCTGAATGGGCATGTACATGGTTGATTGCCAGTAAGGATGCACATATTTTACAAAGCTTATTAGTCCCCTAACGTAAGTGCATTCACACTGCCAGTCAAAGTGCATCCACACTGTGAGTAGCTTGGTTCATGGGTTTCTCTATTCTGACCAGTTGTGGGTGGTGCAAAATGCACCGATTGCATCTATATATCAGTCTGCAGCTACAAAATTTTGAACAAGCAAATCATGTATTTTTGGCTGCTTTGCTCTGCCTTTCATGGAACGTTGACTTTCATAATGTTACATTGGTTTGATGAGTTAACTTAGCTAGCTAGAATGTGCTAATTGGGCAGCATTAATCAAAAATAAACAGAAAACAAATGCAATAAATGACTTCAGAGCCTCCCAGCGAACATGTCCATGTAGGCCCCACATGGGTTAGTGATGGGCTGGTACTTGCCACCCAAATGGGGCCCATATTAATTTGTCCATGGGCTCCGTATAGGCCCTGTGTGTCTCTGCCCATGTGGATCACTAATGGGGCCAAGGTGGGCAATAAGTGGGACCTATGTGAGCAATCATCAATTAAATAGGGCCCATGCGGGACGGAGCCAACACGTCCATGTTGGCTGTGTTACTGTTGATGGAAGCAACTGTTTTGAGACGTTTATTCCTTCGTTCTTTCAAATTAAAGCTGCAGAGAACTAGGAAGCTTTGAATGGCTGTAATCAACTTCCCGTCAATTTTGCACTTGCCAGGCGGAAGAGAAATGAGGGGGAGCCGAAATCTGATTGGCTGTTGAAAGCTAATGACCTTTTAGAAAGGTCATTAGGCCAAGTATAGAAAGTACAGTATTTTCTCTGTATAGTCAATTGAGGACTGTATCCACATCCATACACTTTTTTTTACCTCTCACCTTTCCCCACAAATTGTTGCCTCTTGGTCATCTGGAAAATAGTTGATATTGTAGACAGGTATTTCAGAGCTTTACAGGTACTGCTGATTCCTTATGTTAATAAACTTGACATAGCCTATTCATGGGAGCGAAATATATTTGAGATGCCTCTTTTGTGAGAAGGACTTGATCTGTTATACCACAAGTACTTCTCATTGTGTGTGTGCGTGTGTGAGAGTAAATGTGAGGGTAAGAGAGTATCTGTGTCCACCATCTCCCTGATCCAATTTGGACAAAACCCATTCTGTGTATGCTTAAATGAATTAAAGGAAAAATCCACCAGATATAGCTGGTAAATGACAAATTAATATTGACATTCAGCATAAGGTTGGTTAAAGGAAAAATTTCATCCTTGCACTGTTATATGTGCTTAATCTGTGATTCCAGGAGTTATTTGCAGTTATCAGTTAGTCATTTCCTAAGTTTCCCGGAATGCCTTGCAGTAACAGATACGGTTGCTGGAGAGAGCAATCAGTGTCTCTTTCTCTTCTACGATGGATTTCTCCCTCTGTGATTGATGAACGTCGGTGCAAAATAGTGAGTCTAGAAAGAAGCCCTTGCTCTTTGATTGTGAGGGACTGATATCAAAACCTGATGTTTACTGTTTCAGGTATCCACGGGAATAAGAACAATACACCACCAAACAACAAAACGGGCTCAGAAATGCAAGGTGCATTGCCAATAACTTGATTTTTGTTTTAGAGAATTATATTGTATCTTTGTATTTTATTGTCATGAAACTGAACATGCATTAAAAATTACAACCAGAAATGTAATGCTGGACGTCAGAAAAAAAAAGTAGTTCTTTGACAGCATGTCTTCCTGGGTGCCTTATTAACAACAATGAGGTCTGTGCTTGATCTCAGTCTCTGGAGATGGTACTGCCCCCCTGACAAATACAACTGTTGTAGTACATCTTCCTCTAATGGCATTTTCTGTATAGCCCCCCTGTCACCTTCACCTTAAAAACACACACACACACACATGTAAACATCCATCTTCATCTCTGACATTGCTCCTCCAAACCTCCTTGGTTCATATGATATCAATTTTTCAATAAGGAAATAAATGAGGAAGCCTCTTTGAAACTAATAACATTTTTGTATTATTGTTTCCAAAAAACACAAATAAAATTTTTGTCATTTTTGTTTTATTAGTAAGTACAATTTATTCATCATTTATTCATAACATCGCTGGTATATGGTATACATTCGAGCTGACTGAGCCAATTATATATGTGAAATTCTGCCATGCAAAAAAATCACACCATTTTTTAAGGGTAGTCCAGTGTGAAAGGAAACTTTGAAGATCTAAACCACCATAGCTGAGAGACACCAGAATGACAGCCCCCTTACATCAAATGTAAGGGATATGCAACCAAATATTGACCTTGCAAAAGTCATTAAATTTGTCAAAACTTACTTTGTCCCAATACTTAAGCTCACTTGAAATAGGGGGACATGGCTCATTGAATGGAATTGTTGTAATATAGTTCAGTGTCTGTTTAAACAGATGAAATAAATGTAGACATTGTAAATTTTGCCTCATAGTCATTGTTTGATTTTAAATTTAGAAAAACAAACAATTTGACACAACTGTCCCAATACTTTTGCATTTAACTGTATACATTATATAACAGATAAAACAAGATATTGGTTTAAATCCTTTGGGCTGCATATGGTTTGTAATATCTTAAAAATCGCTACAAGGCTGCTTAGTCAACAGTGACAGTGTTTAAAGTAGAAATCCCTGAATGTCTACATTTTTGGTGCTCAGCCTCATCACTATGGTGTTCACTGCACTTCCCAGAGATCACCTGTGTGTGTCTGTGTGTGTGTGTGTGTGT
>OOFE01013134.1:5111-58415 GCA_900323365.1 Monocentris japonica
CAACGATGATGACAGTTGTTCTATCTTTATGAACAGGGTTGTCTGGCTCTGTAGATTCAACTGTTAAATTGTACTCAGGGATATACTCTCTATCTAAACTTAAGGTGGTGCTCAATACACCATTTTCAGGGTCAATTGTGAAAACACTATCAATGTTTCCCTCTGTAATTTTATACTGCACTGTGCCATAACTTCCAGAATCAGCATCAATGGCAAGAACATCGCAAACCCAAGTTGGTGGAGAATTCTCAAAAACCTCACACCTGTACTCAACTTGAGTGAACTGTGGAAAGTTATCATTTACATCACTGATGTTTATGTGAATTTCCACAAATGATGAGAAAGGGGGAGAGCCGGAGTCTCTGGCTTCTACCAGCAACGTAAAGTCCTTGTTGTTCTCATAATCCAGCGGATTCACAACTGTTAACTCACCACTTGATTGGTGTATATGAAACATCTCCTCAAAGTTTCCAGAGGCTAGATAAAAAGAAATTGGGTCCGCTCTGGGACTTGTTGCAGAGAACACAGCCACTAATGTTCCCACTGGCTCATCCTCAGACAGAGAATATATAAGAACATCCACATGTATCACCGGAAAGTCTGAGGCCTTCTGAAACCTGATACTAACGGTAGTGGTGTCAAATTTAGGATTTTCTCCACCATCTTCCACATGTAGATTGATTGTGATGCCCTCTATTGTCCTGAGAGCACTTGATGTGAATACAGTCCCACTATGTGGATTGATGGAAAACAGATCTGCACTTTGTCCATATATCGAAAACCGAAGTTCTGCATTCATCTCAATGTCTCCATCTGTTGCTCTCACTGCACAAGCAACTGAGCCTGTGAATAAAACAAAAAAAACACAAATCTGATCACAATCCTATTTTTCAAGACCATTTTATTCAGGATATAAATCAAGTCATCCTCACCTGGAGCCATGTCAGTGGGCATGTAGGCCACATAAGGACTGTTAAGAAACTGGGGCCGGTGGTCATTAATATCTCCAACCAACACAGTAACAAGCACTGAGCTTGATAGAGGATGGGTAGGATGCATATCACTGCCAATCACTATCAACCTGTAAATGGCCACTGTCTCTCTGTCCAGAACATCAGTTGTAAACAGCTCTCCAGATGTTTCTTCAATGGAAAAAGGTGCATCAAGATTTTCAATGAAATACCTGAAGTAGAGTCAAATAGCAATATCAGTGCAGAACAACATTTAAGGAAACATATCTAGCAAATTCCCAATTGTTCTAACTCAACTATTGCAACCTTTTTCTCAAGGGGCACATATTTTCAAATATTCTTTCTTGTTGACTTAAACCTGAATAGTCAGGCTATCGTGTAGGCTTGTCTAACAAAGTTAACCCTGTTTTTAGGCTACTGTACTTCAAGCCTATGGTATTTTTCTCAGAGTACCTTATGTTCCAGGCACATTGGTATCAAAGAGACAGAGAGAGGCATTGGTATCGTATTTTGATTTCCCCACCCACCTGTCAAACATTGTTCTAATGCTTTTAAATGACTTTGGGACGTGACAGCTTTACCTTATTTCTCCACTGACACCCTCATCGATGTCAGATGCTGTAATCATGGCAAACACAGTGCCTATGGGGCTGTCCTCAGATACTATGGTGTTGTAGACATCCTCAGTAAACTCTGGCCTGTTATCATTCATATCATCCACTATGACATGTATTTTTACAGTACCTGTTAGAGGTGGTAATCCTTAAAGTGACAAAATAACATTAATTATCCATCTGTTCCAGTATTTTTATAAAATCAAAAAAATATAATAGTACAGTTTATCACACTGTAACGTAAATCAAAATTACCTGCATCAACAGCCATAATGGTTATGCTGTACAATGATTCCCTCTCCCTGTCCAGGCTGTGTAAAATTTGAAACGTGCCGTTTGGAGTGACGGAGAACAAACCCTCTCCATTTCCATTCTGTATAAAATAGGTAAGCTGACTGTTGACACCTAAATCTTCATCCAAAGCTGAAACCTAGTCAAAGACAAAAACAATCCATAACCGAATATCAAAACTTCATATCATCAGCGTTCAGTTAATTCTTCGGTTCACCAGCAGTACCTGATGTGTAAGCTGAGCGAGGTCCCCTTCATTCTCCATTACATGTATCGTCAGTGTTGCTGGAGAAAAGAGGGGTGCAAAGTCATTGACGTCCAAGACAGCGACACTGATAGCAGCAGTGGCAGATCTGGGTATGATGCCCCGATCTACAGCCGTTATGATTAACGTGTAATTGGACTCCCTCTCCCTGTCCAGTTTATCCATGATTATGACGACACCTCGAACTGTGTCCACCACAAACGGACTCCTAGGGGACAGCAGATACCGCACTTGTCCATTCGCCCCAACGTCTAGATCTTGAGCCTGAACCTGAAACAGGCTGGTTCCTCGGGGGATATCCTCTCTTACTGTCAGGCTGTGGGTACTTTGTGAGAAGCTAGGGTCATTGTCATTTGCATCGTCAACATGCACCGTCAGATTCATAGAGGTTGCCATCCTGGGTGATCCTTTATCAGTGGCTGTTACAGTGATAGTTAGCCTATCAACCCGCTCCCTGTCTAATGTCTCCTGCAGGTATAGGCCTCCACTTTTATTGTCAATGCTGAACACACCACCAGAAGTGTCATTTAAATAATATAAAACCTCCCCATTGGATCCAAAGTCTGCATCCTCAGCATGTATGGTCATTACAACAGATTGAAGTGCGGCGTCCTCCGGTATACTGACAACCCCGGCTGACACAAAGGACGGAGCATTGTCATTGACATCGTCAACCAAAACGATAACATGTGCTGTGCTGTTGAACTGTAAAGACGAAGGCTGGGCACAGTCATTGGCTGTCACAGTCAGATTGTAGGATGATCTTCTCTCTCTGTCTAACTCTGTGTTCAGGCATAAAATACCAGTGGGGTTTATAAAGAATATATTCTCTTCATCTGCAGTGACCACTTTCAGGTGCAAGTCGCCATTCTCACCTACCAGAAAAGAAAAGACAATGCTTGCCTTAGATTATGACACATGATGGAATATTCTACTTGCACTATATGTCAACCAAGGAAATAAAGCTTCTGCATATCACTGATCCTCAGACCTATTGGCTGTCATTTGCTTATCTTAATAATGTACTTAAGGATTCAATCAAGTGCAGAAAGCAACAAACAAAAAGGGACAAGGATAGGACTATAACAGCACCTCAACTGGCAGCCTCACTGGAAGTTTTTTTTTTTTCCTCTCAAAAAATTTCTGTCCAATACATCTTCAAGACAATTATATCAAAATAGCTTGTTGAAGTACAAAATGAAATAAGTATAGAAAAAAACAACAATAAGACAAACACTATATAATAATAATTTAAAAAGTGTGAAGTGTCTTAGGTTGCTTCCCTGAAGCCTTGGGTCTCCTACTCATATAAATAAATAATAAAAATGAATTCACACGACATGTGGAGTTCCCCAAGGATCAAAACATCTATTCAATCTTTACATGCTCCCGTTTTGCAAAATAACAAAATAGGCTACCATAATTATGCAGAGGACATCCAAACCTACAAATGACATCTATACAATGTTGTAAGATTATATTATAAGATTATATAATATTTAAAATCTATATTGTTCACTTACCATCATCTTTATCTGAGACATTCAAGGAAAGGAAACAAGTGCCAACACGTGTGTTTTCCGGCAGTGACGCAGAATAGGTATCCTGACTAAAAATGGGGGGGTTGTCGTTCACATCCAGCACATTAAAGTACACCCGGACACTGGATACCTGCGAATCCCCCTGCTGCACCGCCACTGTGAGAATGTAGAATCTTTGTGTTTCAAAATCCAGGCTGCGGGATAATAGGAACTCCCCAGAGTGTGGGTTGAGGAGGAACAGGCTTTCTCCACCATCCTCCTGCACTGAGTATATGATAGGCGTGAGACTCTGATGCATTGTCTCCACCTTTCCCACCACTGTTCCTGTCAACACATGGGATAAGGCATATTTATTGGGTGACCTAATGACTGTGGAGTGAAAACTAAACCTTCGCCAACATGATTGTCTTGAGGGGCCATACATATAAGAAGCTTAGTATTAATCACAAATCACAGGTTGAATGATATTATAATTTAATAAACTTTCATAAATTATTGCAGTTAACCAATTAACTCATGTTAGATAGTAGATACATTAAAGCCTAATTTGCACGCCTTATTGACCAACCTGGTACTGTGTCTTCTTTTACTTCAAATGAATAGACAGATTTGGAGAAAGCCATCTGTGTTCTCCATCTGTTATGAGACTGCAAGCTGGCTGTGTCATACTTGGGCACAGCATCCACAGCATCACCAGGTGTATAATACCAGGAGGGAAGCGTATGCTGCCCCCGGACAATATCAGCATACTGCCTCTGGCTGCTTGCATTTACTCTACTTGCAGATGCAGATTTATGAGTGGATGCAGTGTTAAGTGCCTGTGGAATCATACAATAAATTTAAAGGAAATATCCCTTCTGAGGATAAAATAATTCATGTTTGTTTGTACAAATAACAATGTTAACTTCCCTTTTGAGAGAAATTGTTTTGTTAAACTGGAACTTACATAAATAGGCTGTATTATTGTAGAATGTATTATTTTTTGTCTACAATTGCTGAAGTTGTATTTCCACACCATCATTCATCAATCTAGCTCAGTTTTTAAATATTATCTGCTTAATTTAGGATGCAAAATTCAAGCAATGACTGATAAATTTAAACATACATTTTGATCAATTACATCATATATCTATCCCCACTTCTACTAAACATCAGCTAAAATGAAACAGACCAACTTACCAGAAAATGAAATAGTAAAATTGCATATTTCCTCCATTTTCCAGAAGAGTCCATTATCAAGTTTACTTGCTAAGTCCCCCTTCTACTTGGTCATAACTCCACACTCCAGTATGGGAATCATATCCTGTGCAAATTAAACAAAGAAGGCCCGGCGGCATTAAAGTGAAGTCCTGGGGACTGCATGGCACCACCTCCACACAACACTAGCAAATGGAAAACTATAAAAGCTGTATCCATAGTGATTACTCACTCTTCTCAGCCTGTAATCCTGAGTGGCACGCCCCTTTGACATATATCCTTTGCAGATCCTGTGTCAGAGAAGTTCCTTAGGTGGTCCAAAGTGCAGCAGATTGACGTTTTGTTTTAGAATGATGTGTTTCAGTCAGAAGAAAACAGGCCAGATAACCTTGAAATTGGATTTTTCTACATATTCTCTTGCTTTCCTCGGAAAGTGAAAACAAGTTCTGAAAATAGCCATATTATATAGCTTTTGTTTTGGTGAATCATTCCATTTTAAATTCTCTCCATGGATTTGCTAGTGTAATTCAGAGGTTCCTAAATGAACAATGAACTGAACTATTCTAATAGATGCTTCCAGTAAGGTAGCCTCGGGTGATCCTTTCTTGCCGCATATCAGATGGGGGATTCATTCAGACTGCAGGGCATTCATTCAGTGGGTGAAAGGAGAGAAAAGAAGAAAAAACTGCCAGACTGAAGCACAGACTTCAAAAGGGAGCAGGGTCGAATAACCTTATAGCGCAGAATGTTAAAATAACTGAAATCTATTTGACAAGCTTAGTTTCTAGTTTATGGATTACTAAGAAAAGGCTGTGAGGGTGCTTATATCTAATTGTTATTATTTTAAAACACGATGTAACTGGTAAACACCAGGACAGGACAACCATCACTGCAATATTTTATATAAAATTAACTAGTGTACTCCAACTGTTGAGTATACAAGAACATTCTCTGGATAAAAAGACTGTTTTGGGTTGGACTCATTGAAAGGAGACCACTGAGGTTTCAGTCATATTTGCAACCACCTTTGAGAGGGAGACAGTTCTTTGTATAGCAAAGGCCAAAGCTGCTGAGAAAAGTCTGATAAATGGATATGTGAACCCCCTTTAAGTGACTGTGAGGCCATCTCCAATTGCAGGCAGAGGGAACTCTATCCCAGCATAGGCTCACAAAAGGTCCCTGCTGTGGGCTCACCGGGGAAGCACACAGACAACACACAAACAGTACTTTGCTCTGGATACTTTGGCTACATTGAAAATGGATGCACACTTAATTTCATGTTCAAGTGTAAATGGGGTCAAAATAATTAAAGTTAGGACTCATCCCTTGAAACAAAAACACTATAAACTGTGATGTATGGATCATTTGTCTTTTGTTTGCATGGTGTATCCTTCATACTGGATTAAGTACACGCTTGTTTCACTTCATCATGGCGCCACCTTCTGGATTCAGATTGCTCAAACCCCAACCATCAACCAACAGACAGACATTCCCTCTAGTCTATCAAATGGGCAGCTTTTCAGACACACAGGTGAAATAGAGGAGACAGAACTATGAAATCATAGCATGAGCTGGGATGTGAACCTATGCAGTTATACACAGATATCAACTTTTGGGGCACTCAGTTGCATTAAATTCTTTTCAAAGAACATCCCATACTATTATTTGAAACTAAAATAAATAAATTGTGCTGTGGCAAATTGCTCTTCTGCTGGCAAAATATAACTCCCTGAAAATAAACTATGTGGCATGTAGTGTCATTACAGAGCCAAATGATGCTACAAAGTAGAGCTTAAAAGTGTGCTCGTCGTCTTTTCATCATTTTATGTATAATTCAACAGTGCAAACAAGACTGCAGGGCTGCCAAATGATAAGCCACTTATGCACTGGTGCAGGTCAGTGCTGAATTTTTTTTTTTTTTAAATGAAAACTCAATCAAGATTGTATGCATTATTTAAACATAAATCTGAAAGGCTAGAGGCTCTCAAAGTTGGGCTGCTGGTGGTATATTGGTAGCCTAGCTTTAGTCATGGTGATAACTGATGCTGCAGAGGAAGAAAAAACAAATTTCTTAAAAAAAAAACAACAACCTTTATTGAAGACATTCTTGAATGTCAACAGCTGCATCTGATATTAGAGTGGTATTCAAAGAATAAAAAGACATTGCGACAACACATGAAAAAATATTCTTCAAAACAAGGAAAAATACACTACCAACTCAGAAATTTCATTTTTGAGTTGCACACCTAAAGACTACTTCCATATTAATTTAGTCTTCCTAAACTGTTACATAATATGGCAGGGATAAAGAACTACCACTAGAAAAATTCAAACTTAAGATATGTAGTGTTAACTTTACAAAAAAGGAGGATAACACTGTACATCTTAAAAACATTAAATATACACATGTTCTTGTTCAGTCTGACTTTTGTTTCAAGACGGTGAATTGAGTATAGTAGGATTATATGGCATAAACAAAACTTCAGGTCCCATCACTAGGCAATCTACTCATCATCGTCATCCTCGTCATCATCATCCTCATCTCCCTCATCTTCTTCTTCATCTTCATCCTCATCCTCAGCTGCAGCAGCTGATCCTGAATCCACTTTCCCCTTTGTACGGTAAGCAATGATATCCTGTGGAATGCAAGACAAGGTTGTTTGGTACACAGAAGCCCGATATTTTAGTAAAGAAACCCAATAGACTAATCAAGTTTTGAACTCCTTAAATAAATGTGAAGAAATGAAAAACACAAGCTCTAGCTTTTAATTCTCTGATCACTATTTACCTTGTCATATTTCTCCTTCAACTTGGCAGCCCTCTTCTCATATGGCTGCTTTTCTTCTGCAGCTGAGCTGTTCCACATCTCTCCCAACTTCTTTGCAGTGTCTCCAATGGTGAGCCCAGGATGCTCACTCTTCACCTTGGGGCGGAAGTCTGCGCAGAATAAGAAGAAGGCAGACCTACGGAACAAATGATTTGTCATTGGCCAATTAACCTAACCCATTCAGCGTCTGTAAAAAGGTAATTATGGTACATACGGTGGTCTCTTAGGAGCATTGGGATCCTTGAATCGCTTCTTCTTCTGGCCCTTGGGTGGAATGTAGGTCTTCATTTCCCTCTCATAGCGGACCTTGTCTTGTTTCGCCATATCCTCAAACTTGCCCTTCTCTTTAGGCGACATTGTCTTAGGACACGCACAAACACTATTAACACCCATTCATCATGTAACAATGATAAACAAAATTTTAAAATAGAAATCACATGATGAAATTAGTAGTGAATCTACCCTCCATCGCTCAGAGCATTTCTTGGAGAACTCTGCAAAGTTGACACTTGCTTCAGGATGTTTCTTCTTATGCTCCTCCCGACATGTTTGCACAAAGTAGGCATATGAGGACATTTTGCCTCTTGGCTTCCTTGGATCTTTCACCATCTTGGATTACTTAATGGGAGGAAAGAGGTTTTGAGTGAAATGTATCCAAGTCTACTACACAACAGCAGTGGCTATGTCTAAATATCCCTGTGCTCAATTGTCTGTCTCTGCTTTGTCAGTTCCCTCTATTGTTTAGATGGGTGGAAGGAGGGGGGTGTCGGGGTTGACTGATGATCTATTGTATGTAGAGACCAACATGCTGCTTCTTAAAATGCTGCACTTAATTCCAATTGAGCTCAATGGTGCTTGTTTTACAACATCTATTTAATGTTACATGGATATACCTAAAGCAAGCAAGAAAAAAACTGCACAGTATGCAACATTATCTAGCAGCATCTTAATGTGATAACGTCTGTAGCATTGTAGATGCATATATTAACGTTAGCATAGCTTCCATCTGTCCTACCGTCTTTGCTCGTTCGCCAGCGTTAGCCATTATGGCTCCTCTCTTGCTTTGTGTCCTCTCGCTGTTAGCGTCACCATTGGCTTTGCCACATAGCTAGCTGGCTAATGTTAGCGAGCACTGATTTTCATGATGACTCAAATATCTGATTAGATGGCATTGGCTAGGATGCTGCTACGATAACTTTAACAAGCTTTTCCGTCGTTTTAACTTCTTAAGTCAGTTAGTTAACGTTAGTCCCCCAGGTTAACATTAGTTATGTAACGTTGCGTGTTTCAATGAAAGTAGCCGGCGACTTCGGAGAAAGATGCTCGTGCCTCGGCTCCAGCCAGCTTTGTTAACCTAACGCTGTTCATTTACTAGCTAGCGTTAGCTTTTGTGATATGGATGCGGCCAGATCTTACCAGCTACCATTGTCGGCTCGTAGCCACCCGTTACATATTAGTGGACGTAGTAACTTAGTCTTTAGATGAGACAACCGTCAAAACATACATCTCACTTGGTCTTAATAGCATTATTTATTGGCCCAACTAACTAAAGCTAAAGTGTTTGTTAAGATTAGCAAGCGATTTATATCGTGTTAGAAATCTAACTACTAACCAGTTCAGTCATTCAGCTAAAAATGTACACTGCCAAAACATTTACAAAATTCATTACTGCACACAGTTTCAGTCATTAAATGTACGAACTATTCACTTTGATAACCAGTTGTCAAGTGTGATGCTGCTTACCCCAATAATGCTATGAGGCCAGCTGTACGTCGCAAACAATGGGAAGAAAAACACCGTCAGTGCGCGGTATTTTGGTTGTGAAGAGCTCTGTTCATTCTGGGTGCTGGGCTCGGGCTACTGGGCATTGGCTGCCGCCAATGTTTGGAGTATCTTATTGGACACTTGCTCTCCAAGCCTTGCATGTTGTATGATTGGTTGTCTGACAAACAGAACGGGGTTGATGGCGCTAAAATTGAATGACAAAGACGCAGTAGCAGACGGATTTCACCAGTGAAGAGATGCATTAGCAGAATCTAATCTTACAGAACCTGCGAGACAAAAAAATGCACTGTCGAAATGTGGGGAAATATTATTTCGCAGTAAGAACATTCTTGTCAGTGTTTTCGTCCTCATTATTTGTAGCCAATTTTAAATGTTGCCGTTGATCACAGACATATTATCGCTTTTCGGGGTTTCAGAACCACTGAGCTGTTAACTGTCTGTAGCTCCTCTACTTTGGTTTATCAAGGCAAACCGACACGCCGTCTAGCTTGACACGGTCTTAAGATTTTAACCAAAATTCTTGATGTCCCAGATTAAACGAGCGGTTGGAAGTGTAAGTAATGAAAATAAATGACAGGACAGGCCATGAATGAGGCCTGCTCTGATCTAGGTGGTTGAATCTTTAATGCAACACCCCCTGCTGTGGCGGCCATTCAAATGTTGCAGACTGCGTCTCCATAACGACAGCGCACATAACATCAAATCTGCCTGGGACAATCTCTGCCTCCGTGGCATAGATACAGGCAACGTAGCCTAACGCAAAAGATTTCAGCGAATTACTGCAGCTAGCCATGGAGTGGAGCTTTCATCGGGAACGTGCAGGAATTGGAAATGTTTGCGTCAAACCGACTGTCCACCACCACGACAGCACCAAAACAGCGATGGTAGCCAATGGTAATGTTAAAGCAGGAAAGGCAATGCTGCAAAATTATTGAGCTTTCTTATTTTCAATTGTAAAAATGCTGATACATAATTTCTAATTAAAACATGTTTTGCAGATGAGAAACAATGCTGGGACCCATATGAAACATCTCAGAGAAGAGAATTTATCTACCGGCCAAACCCAGCTACAGAGGCTCTATGGTAGCATGTACTGATGTCTCGGCTTTTAGGCTTGCCATAAATTATCAAAATGCTTCAGTATTTATACATAATTTGTGTGTGTGCCTGTGTGTTTGCCTCTCTGCCTTTCTGTCTGTCTGTTTGTGTATGTCTTGCACAGGTCCCCAACAAAATCATCAAAATTATTTAGAGATTCATATTCACTGTCAGCACCTATGGGTTCAACTTTATACAATGATGGTTTTTGCTGGAAGCCAGCCCCTAAACGTGAATGCATTCGCACAGGAACAGCTTCAGGACAGAGGAGAAACAACCCACATCCAAATCAGGTTGGTATTTAGGCTGTATTTCCCTAAACTGACAGATTTATATTTATTTATTGCCATGCATGGCCCCTCACAGTGAACGCTAACCTTTATCTAATCTATCCTCCCCCAAGTATTTCATGACGTGGAGGCTGCCTAAGGACACTACACAAAGCTCTGCAGATGTCAGATTCCCTTGGAAATGTCCACCATGTGAGGAGGACATCTGTAAGGCTATGACAGCTCAGTACCGCACCACCTACAGAACTGACTTCACGGGCATACCTCAAGGTAGAGAAACCTGTTATGTCTGGGTTACATGAAAACATCACACACAACAGCTGAAGTAATGACATTCAAGTGCTCAAGCATGTCCAAATTAAACCATTAATATGTTGGTCTAATATTTCTACCTACTCCTTATTTTCCTTTCTGTCGTGGAACTTGTTCGACAGGATGTGACCACATTAATGATGCAGAAGTGCGACTTGCACCTATCTGAACTGCAAGGCAACCAATTTCACGATGGCTGTAATGCACATCATAACGATGCATGTGAACACAGTAAAATAGTGACGACAATTCACTAATCACAAGGATTTCTATGAATGGATCGGATGAATGGATTCTTCTCTGTGTTGCAGTTCCAGTTGTTTTTCCAAGTCACATCTGCAAGCAACAGAAAGAGTCGGACTTGACAACCTACGACAGGTTCTTTGGAAAGAGAACCACTAATGTCACATCTGTACTAAAGTCTCTACAGCCCTGGGAGCTGCAGCAGTTATTAAAAATTGTACCTGAAAAGGGTTAGCATCAAATGATGGCTTTGCTCTGTCCAACATTTTAACAGATTCCTGATGAAAATTTTAACAGACAGCTAACTCATGTTGTGTTTTGGCTTTACAGAAAAGGAGGTTGTAAAAACATTTTTCAGTAGCCGTGCTCATCCTAACCATGGGGAGAAAGTAAAGCAGCTTCCTGCTGTCACACCAGAGTGGATATCAAGTTGGCTGGGACCTCACTGAGCGGATCTGTGTTCATAGTATGATACGGTAGTCATTGCTGTGTCATCATTGTGCTGTAACTTGTGTTTACTGATAATTAAACTTCTCTGGCTGATGAAAAAATAAATCCGTCTGCCTACATGTTTCATCAGTATCCAGCCTGTTTCCAGCTTCATATCTTGATGACTAAGTTAGAATCAAACTCAGTGTTTGGTACATTAATGCACTCTAGTTGCACCGTGTATCGCCAAGTAACCAAATAAGTGTGTTATGTTAGTTGTTCATCAGAGCTCTGTGTTTTGTATTGTGAAGTACTGTATGCTCATGTAAGGTTTTGTAAAAGGGATAATAATGATCACGTTTACTTCGCTCATGGGTGCATAGTGAAATTGGGGATTCACTGAAGAACACAATATTCTACCAGTTACAAACTTCAACGGTGAAGTTATTTACTGATAAAAATGTTTTTCTTTTTGGAGCTCTTGTGTGTAGTCGTTTCATAGGTTCATTTTGTCACGCGGGGTTTCTTAGTTACCAGAGCCACCCATCTTGCCCAGGTGTAACATTAGAGTGAGTGTCAGGTAGACTAACGTGAGACCTGATCAACGTCTGTTTGGAGGTCTGACCAAGAGAATGTGCAGCATTAAACTTTGCTTTTTACTACACCCCAACGTAGACGGTACAGACACAGACAACAAGGATGCCATTGGGGAAAACAACTCGTCCTTCCTCAGCTTCAGGAAAATTAGAAACTCTCCATGTCCCCAGGTAATCTGCTGCTCTGTTGCTTTCCTCTGAAGTTGCCTCACTGGCATTGTAGATCATATATGTTTTGTTAAGCAGTGCTCCAACTTAATCTCCAATCTTATCTTCATTTTGACTTTTTTTTTTTTTACACTGGGAGCCATCTCAGCATAGAGAGGGGATGGGGATGCCTCTCAACAGTGGGAGATCTTTGTCGTTCAGAAAGTGTTTACTGTTGTCACGGTGCTGTGGAGTTGCCATCAGTGGCAGCACTGAGTAGTTACCGTGTAATACTGTTAGTCTAGTTACCTGGAACTCAAAATCACATTCCCAAAATTAAATATATTTCAGTGCAGTTTTCCCCGCCCTCCTTCTATCTCTAGGTTTGTTGTGATCTTGGCTAAATTGTGTCAACTGTCTCAAGTTTATTGATAACCTCACAGATACAGTAAGTTAATTCACATTTACTTCTGCTGAGGGAGCAAACAATTATTTGTTGATATTTAACCATAATTATGTAATATGAGGGCATTGTAAACAGTTCCTACAGTCATGGAAAACCTAGAAAAGTTGTGGAATTAAAAAAGGTCAACAAAAAAAAAATCAAGACATATAGTCATGGAAATGTGTTCATCTTTTTTCCATCCAGTGAAATGTTTAATGTCAAGCTTGTTGATCTACTTACCTTTGAGGACTAAAAACCCAAATCAATAATTGTATATTTATCGCCAGAAATGAGACCTGGTATATTCAGATCAGCTATTATAAAAAATGTGACATTTGCACATACACTCTAACAAATACTGGTACTGGACATTTTGCTCTACGTTCTAGTTAATAGTCTTGGAAAAGTATTTGAATTTGATTAGCAAAAAGGTGTTGGAACCACGAGTTTAACAATAAATGCATATATTTAATCAAAATAAGTGAAAAAAGCTCAAATCCTCTAGCATCCTGTCTGAACTGGGGAGTACAGGACAGAGGATAATAAATACGTCTGGGCCAGGAGGTCGGGCTGAGAAAGCAACAGATGAGTTCCTGGCACCAGAACAGCTACCTGAATGGTGGGTGCGAGAACTTCTGAAACAGAACAGGCGAAGGCACTCTGTTACACTTGGAGATGAGGCTCAGCTTACGACACGGCTCCACCACAATGCTAATTCAACTCGCAGCCTTAAGGTACGGTTTTTCAAAGGTCTATCCAGATATGAAGTCAGATGTCAGCCCAATCCATTTAAGTGTCAACTAACCTCTTTCCATATAAAATTGTCTTATTCTGGACTATGTAATACCAGAATTAGATTCTTGGCCTTACCCAGTAAACCTTGCACTGTAACCTCAAGGTGTCAGTAGAGTGTCAGCTGTGCTCTTGTGTCTTATCAGAGGTCTAAAAATAAACCAGTTGAAGTAAACCTGGCAAGAGGCATCAATGTAAGGTAATGCCAAAAATGCCATTTTCAATCAAGTTCATGATCAAGTGACTCATCGCCTGACAGCACATTGGGCCTGACAGTCTATCATGACGGCCAAGATGGCCATGTTTTGGGCCAAAGTAAAACAAACACAATTGCTGTGCCATCTACTTAAAAGGATTCCAAAAGATTAAAATCCAATCTTTCAAGCTGACAGAAATGATGAAATGACCCAGGAGGGTAGTACAAATACATTGGCTGAAGTTTGTGGGGTTTAGTTGCAAAAGTCAGTCACCCTCTCCTGCTTAATGTAATGAGAAATTTGCCATAACAGATTAAGCAGAACAGCCGCAGGAATTCAAAGTTATGCAGTTCAAATAAAGGGATTTAGAAAGCAGTTGGGGTTATATGAACGCTCTCAGTATATCCATCATGCTACACTAGACACTGACTGATTAAGCAATTAATCTCTACAATTCAGGAGATACCGTGGGGAAACATGATTCTAGTTGCATCCTTGAGGAATTAGGCTGTTTATCCCTGTTATTTATTAATGATAGATCAAAGGGTGTCATGGGTGAAGGACCCGTTGCTAGGAAACCATGGCAAATTGAAGAGAAGCCATTAACACAGAGAGCATGGCCTGTCATCTGCCCTTCTGCTAGCTTCTCAGGGACATTTGCACGGGGTCCCTTTGTCCCTGGTGGCCTTTACATATTTCCATTAATACTCCAAGGTGGCCTGCTAATTATGTGTGTTGTTAATGATATGGTGGACATCCACTCTTAACATCCTCTCTCTAACTTTGTGTTGCATTTTTAGCACTCAGAATTAATTAACTGGCTGGTGAGTGGTCTTGCATGGGCTGAAAAAAATTGAGAACTTTTGTCTGTTCATTTTGATAATGGGTTTAATTTTTCAAGCTTATCGCTCCTTTTTGTTCCTAAAAGGTCTTGTTGTAATATCCACTATGCATAAAAGTAATTTGGTGTGTTATGGGCTATGGCATATAGTGACATCAGTTTTTCTCTTTGTAATAAGATTGATCAGAAGGTATCTCTTGATAACCTGCAGAAGCTGAAACTGGCATTTGAGGTATGAATTGTATCTTTTCTAATATTGACAGTCTGCTCATTCATTTCTTGGAGCTATTTTGTTCTTTTATTGTGTTTTCCTTTATAAAGGAATTTGAAATGGGTGGCTTGAGATCCGTTGATGAGAAGGATTTTGGGCGCATTGTGAAGAAGTGTCTGGGTTTGCCTAACACAGTAAGAGAGCATGACAGAATTCTCTCTCTCTCTTTCTCACCCATTCTCATCCACTTGTTCTCTCTGTTTTGCGTCCTTGTATTTAATGACATACTTTACAAATACCTGATTAATTTGCCATTTTTTATATTATATTATTATTACTTAGTTATATTATTCTTTCTTCTTTCGTTCTTTGAATTTCACAGAGCCATGCGCAAATTCAAGCGTTATTCATGAAGATCGATTATTCAGGCCAGGGAAGGTTTGCTTGGGTGAGATAGAATTCATTCATGTCTCTTATAGAACATACATGTCTTTTTTTTCAATGAAAGGGGAATTGCCTTAGCTGAAGCACTTTTCCATGCATGCTAACACCAAGAATCTACAAGTGAAAACAATATCATGAAATGTGACAGGGCTTATTTCATGGCAACTGTAATTCAGATTGGATCTGTGAGCAAATGTAACTGTAACTGGACTGAACACAATGATACGGTCTAAATATATATTTTTAGTGCCAACCTAATTGTTCAAAGTTTTATTTGTTTACTGCAGCTTTTTGGCTTAACACAATTTATATGGCCATAACAATAATTGGGTAATACTGACTGTAACAATGACTTGCTCCAGCACTATTCTGGATGTAGAACTTTAAATGCTCATGCATCATATAATGCAAGATGCAGGGAGAGGATACGCATGCAGCTGGAGTCCTCTGCAGCAACATGAATCTTGTAGAACTTATTCCTCCCCATAATCTTCTGGTAGTAACCTGACCCACTGCTTTGCTGCTTGCAGCTAAATTCTCTTTATTATTTGTAAATGTATTTTGGCTGATCTTGATCAAAGGTCCCAATGATTATGGAGGTCACTTTAACCATAAGAAAATCTGAATTATGACCACGCAGGATGGACAACTTTAACTTTAATGGTTCCCACATAATATGATGCAGGATGATCTCTGCACATACATGCAGCTGGAATACAGAGAGAAGGAGGAATCTGTAATGCGCAGTAAGCAGGTGGCCTTCATTCTGCCAGCCACTGTCAAGGCGTTGTGTCATGGAATTCCCATCCTAAAAATCCACTCCACTCCTGATGGCACCATTGTAACGGTGCGAGAAGATGGGACTGTTTGCTACTGGAGCCCTGAACTTCAACTACAGAAGACCAAAAGCGTGTTTGTATGTTTTAACTTACTGTATGTATTTACCTGTACCATTATATTTCCTATAGTATGAATGCATTGCATTCATAATTCATAAAAATGCAAAATATCACAATGCCTTTTCCTTATACTGTAAAAATATTTGTCAAATCAGTCTAGCTGATGTTGTCCAGTCAGGATTTATGATTTATGATACGATACAATGCGATGCAATAGGATACGATACGGTGCAATGCGAAGCAATGCGATGCAATACCATCACATAGATTTGTCGTAAATCAATGCTTCATGCTGACTAGACAACATTAGCTAGATGTATTTGACAAATATTTTTACAGTGTAAGAATTTGAATTTATAATTCCTAGTTCCGATATTCTAACAAATGTATTAGTGAATTAATAAGGCTTTTACTGAACTCAACAAGTCACAAATCAAGGTGAAATTTCCAGAGATTGTAGTAATGCTGCATTCAGGTTGGGTCAGTAGAAATAATTAGAAATTATTAGTTAGTAACTCTATTTGTTCATTTCTTACAGCATGAAAGACCTGCAAATAGGAGTTTGAAGTGGGCAAGTGATTTTACTCCCATGACAGAGTACAACAAGCTGATCATCGGAACAGGGTAACATGAAAAAAAGGTCTAATTAGTTGACATCAGATTGGATTATTTATTCAGTACTCCACTACACTTATTTACTGCAGGTCCTGTACTATGCTCTGTTGGTTTATGCCCCTCTCTTTTCGGTCTTGCAGAGACAGAGAGATCCAACTTTATGAGCTGTCCTCTCTGGAGCCTTACTGCCAGATTAGTGCCCTAGAGACAGTGCCTCTGACATTAGACTACTGGTGAGCAACACAACTGTATATTAATACAATTTTCCAAACATCCTTAAAAGTCACATTAGATCTGACACTTTTCTTTCCATAGCTACACTGGCCCTGATGAATGTTCCATTCTGTATGGAGATGGTCAGGTAGAGAGTTTCGCTTGTCGACACCAGATCCAACTAGCAGACAAAAATCATTCATTATATACAGAAACACTTGATTAATACTGTGAAAGGTTAATTTTCTGTTTACGATCCAGGGATGTGTGAACATCATAATCATTTCCTCTGTTGCTGAAACCCTGAGGTAATTTTGCTTTTCTAAATAACATGACATATGCACTGCTGTTCCAGTTATTCATTTAACCCTCCTACACAGTTTGGTTCACTATGATCCAAACATGAATTTGATGGTTAACTTAAAGAGTGTGTGAGGTACCATTAACACATTATACGAGTATTATTAGCTTATATGTGCTATTATAACCACATTAGAAAATTCCATCCATTATAATGCATTATGACATGCATTAAAATAATTATAATTCTTGTATAGTTTTATGTTTTATGAGATTATTCTCAGTTTTTCAGATCAGAAAGCACTTTTTGCACATTGAGTATATTATAGCATATACCATGTTCTGATTATAATATATTTAAAATGTTCCCAAAAATTCCAGTTATTCATTGTTTCCAATTTTGAACTTGTGTTCAAAATTAATGACATCCATGAACAGCAACTCAAGTCATTGATTGAACTATTGATTTTCCACACAGCTGAGTCACCAAAGGAAGCTCAGCTGAACATCGACCATTAAAAACCAATCAGATTTTTGTGCTTCCTTCTTTCCCTCCTGCTGTGAAACAGTTCTGTGAAGTGATAAAAAGCATTGCCCTTGGCTGATCAAAATTGATTCGTGACTCACCACAAATTATCATTTATAACATGTTCACTGTTTCCTGACCAAAATAACACATGGACAGACTCTCACTCTCTCTCCCTATGAGTAAAGCATATATCAATGTATTCAGAATGAATGTGTGTATATGCTATATTTTAGTCATATTCATTACTGCTTTGCAGTAATTATTTTTCTTTGTTTAGTAATATGAAGTAATGATAGTAATGCTTTTTTTTCAGGTTATACTGACCTGGAGTTAATGGATTCTATAAAGGCTTGAGGAAATAGTAGGGCTGAGAGACAGCATGGCCATAATATCAGCATGGAGAATTACATCTTTACCTTCATAGGGTTTCCATGCCAATCAGAGGAACTATATAGTATATAACTTATGGAGACTGAATATGAAGTTATGTCACAGAAATGTGAAAAGTTGCATGCATGATAATACATCTCATCTTGATTTTTTTTTTATAGATTATGGAATAAATTACCAAAGATTGAAAATATACCCAACGTAGTAATTGACAATGCAGTGCTTTCTCGAAATGTGACTTTTATCCGATGGAAGGTCCATCGAGACTGGGTGACACAGGTACATTTCAAATCTGTTGAATAAATATTTCAAAGGTTCTGCCTACAATAGACTTCGAAATGTTATTGCATTGGTGTGGCATTTTCCTTGTTTGATGCACAGATAATACTAACTTTGAAAATACACTAAGCTAATAGTGCTCTACTTTCAATTTAGGCAAAATACTTTCAAAATATCCATGCCATTGTCTCCACCTCAAATGAAGAGGCATCTGCTCTAGTTATGGGTAATTTCTGTCCTACTTTTTTGTGTGGCTTCTGTTACTGAATTGTTTCTATGGCACTTATGCAATGTAGAGCACAAGCTCAAAACTGAATAATCTGAACATTTCTTGAGACATAAAACATATACCTTCATCCTCTCTCTGATCACAGATAGAAGCCAAATAAGAAATGCTGCATACTGAAAATGAATATAGAAATGACAGTTAAGTACAGTTAATTACATTAAGTCCATTCAGTGACAGTGATTTGTGGTCAATCAAATGTTGTGTTGAGCATTAGGCAGCCCAGTAGGAGAGTTGTTAGGGATGACTCATGATGACTCATCACTCACAAGTTCACCAGTCAATGCCAGTGTGTGTGTGTGTGTGTGTGTGTGTGTGTGCGCATACGTGCATGTGTGTGTGCACGTACATGGGTATGCCCGCTTGCTTACTCTAGTCTGACTGTGTGCCTGAGCTTTGTCATTTATTCTGTTACTATGACTTCCCCTTCCCCAAGGGCACCCAAAAACATGCTGTGATTGATGTAATCTGTAATTCATATGGCTTGAAATCAAATGAAATGCTTGTTTTTCTTCGTAAGGCTGTGTGCTCCCTTCAACAAACATTGAGCAGCAGTTGAGGGAGATTAGAGAGGTGTGCCATGAGGGTAAAGCCAAGAAGGTCCAAATGAACTGGACTCCGCAATCCCGGGCGTCCTGTGACCAGACAGTCTTCACCATCTACAAAGGTGTGAAGACCTTTGACCTTTGTAAGAAGCACAACTTGCTGGTGACTGGAGGCGTGGACAGATTCATACGCATGTGGAACCCTTATGTTCCTGGGTAAGGAACCAGATTTTACTGGGTCCTGTTTAAGACAATGAATACTGGGATATTTCATGTCCCTTCTTTTATTGGTTCTGTTGGTGTTTGACAGGAAACCAACCGGGATTTTGAAGGGCCACTCTGCTCCCATCTTCTACCTCTGCATTTCCTCGGAGAACAATCAGATCTTCTCTGTCTCCACGGACAACACTGTTAAAGTGGGGCATGTCTCATTCTATCATGTCTCACTAGTCATTGCACACTGTCCTAAACAATGCAGTATGGATACAGTATTAGTATTTTATTCATTAATCACTGAAGATATTTTACTGGCCCCCATTTCAGATCTGGGATATTCAAGATCAATGTTGTCTGTTTACGGCACACCCTAAAGCCAGCCAGATTCGTGGTGACATATCTGCATGCTTGTATTCGCCTTCAATGCAATCCCTTTATATTGCAGCAGACTCTATGGCTTTGCTCTCTCTTAAGATGAGGTTGGTACCATTTTTCTTTGTGGTTTATACATCATTGAATCGAATGTGCTCTGAAGACATTGTGAACATTTAGCTGGATTGTGTAGATAATTTTAAAAGGACTAATTTCAGGGCACATTGGGCAATATCATTCTAAGAAGGACAGCATGAATTTAAAATATTTCCTGATGAGGGATTAAGTGTCCCAGATTTAACCACAAGATAAACAATTTTCAGAATTCAGAGAGATGACTTGAGTACATGTCCCTGCTCTTCATTTATTTCCATATCTTTTTCTCATTTAAGGCCACAGCTTCATAGCCATCTGATTCTTTCACATAATGAGCCTGTAACGTGCTGTGGCTATAGTGAGGAGTTTTGTCAAGTTGTCAGCTGCACTGAGGGATCTGTGAGTAAAATATTATTATACAACATCATGGGCTTAGGTGACCAACTTGACATCTAATATAGCACTAGGTTTAAATAATATCTGGGAAACGGGACCATTAGTGCACATTTAATCCGCTACATATCAGCTGTTTCTGCAAAGATATTATTTTGTTATACAATATATAATTGGCCTTAGGTGGTGAAAGTCTGGGATTTCGACACTGGGAGTCAAGTTTTTGAGTTTGGTGGCGCACATGGTCTGTCTGCCATTACATGCCTGACTTTTGACCCCAAAGGGAGGAGGTACTGTACAAGAGGCAGGTTGTAATATTTTCTCTTTATTAAATATGTTTACCAACTACATTATTGAACACATTATTTTGTGTTTACAGACTTATCACTGGGGGAAGAGATGGCTGCCTCAAGATCTGGAACTTCAACAATGGTCAGTGCCTAAAGATACTGAAGAGAGGTGTGTACTGTGTATTTTCATTCCTTCCTCACAAGAAAATGCCTGAAACATAACATGTTCCAATTACTGTGAAATAACAGAATATACTTCCTTTAGACGGTGAATGTCATGAGGTGTGCGCCTGCGCCTATCTGAAAGTACACAGGAATCCGTAAGTAATGATGTGGTATTTGGCAGGGGTTGGCTCGATATGAATTGTAATTCATGTTGATTGCACCCAATTCCTCTTTGAAGCTATGTGATGTCTGTTGGCTGGGACCGGAAGATTGACATTTACTCGGTGAGTACAAAGGAAAAGACAGACTTCTCTGCAGCATGTCGGTATTATTTCTGTGTTATATTTCATAAATTTACTGTCTTCCATTCCTTTTTTTACTTTTTTATTTTTTCTTCCTTTCACCCAATTTATTGCATCCCATTTGCACTATTTATATTGTCATTACCAGCTAAACGTCTACACAGCACATAACAACTTCAAGCCACATAGCCTTTGCCATTGTTTGAATTAGATTATAAGAAGTGAGTGACATTTGAGAAAGTATTTACCACATTTTTTTTCATGGTGATTTTTAAGAGGTGAATAACATTTCCTAGCCTTCTCCAGTTTATGAAATTACGATGTGCCAACATGTGCCAGTACATAAGATGCTCTATTGACTACCACTTTAGTGATCAACAAACAAAACAAAATGTTTTAATGTTAGATGCAAAATGTCTCCAGTTTGTTGACTGTGTGGCTATATTTTGTCAGGACACACCTGAGGACCCTCGTCATGTCCAGGGGCCGCAGCCTTCATGGCGGGATGATCTGGTGATTAATGAACACCAAACTGTTTTGACAATACATTTCAGATAAAATGTTGGTGCAGGCCACATTAATTAGTAGTTCAATGGGCACCGACTGAGATTTCGTAAACTCCCCCCCGTGACATTCCTTTCAACCAGACTAGATGACAGGGGTGGAAACGTGAAATCGATTCAATCATTAGTCCGCCATTTCTGAACATACGGCCATCTGTGTTGAAAGTGACGAAGGGTAATTCAGTGACAAAGAATATTGGTTGTTTTTGCTGTGAACTGATTATGTGTGATCAAAAAACGCACAAGGCAAGATTAGAAGGTCTGTCAGCAATGCATTAAGTTATCAACATATTTATTTATCTATTCTTTCATTCATCGTAACCACACATGGTACAATGAGGTAGAATCTTCTTAAAACGTCTTGCATTTGAGTCTAGAAAAGGTTAGGTTTAGGTTTCTGCTGCATTTTTACCTGTACTTGGTGAGCTGTTGTGTCTCTTATGTGTCAACTCAGTGTCTGTGCATGTAGAATACTGTTTATCATGGAGCAATGGCATCTGTCACAGACTGGAAAGCCCTCAGTCATCATTGTGCATAACATGCTAGGGCTGGTTGGCCATTCCTGCCCATGAATAGCCTCAGTAACTGGTATGCCTTTAAGGCCATAGTGGGAAAGTTTTCCTCCTGTATCGTGTATTCATATTACAGAGACACGTGGAGGACACCATAGTCTTAGGTCCCAAGAATCATTTTTGCTGACTGACTCTGAAGCTCAGAGACAGTTGGGTAAGACTCCCTGATCTCTGCCCCCATTGCGCAGCATTGCCTGGAGAAAAATTTAAAACTCAAGCAACCTGTTATTTCCCCCCTATCTCTCTCTCTATCTCTATCTCTATCTCACTCTCTCTCCCCCCCCCTCTCTCTCTCTATCTATCTATCATTTTAATTTTCATATTGAAAGATGTTAGACAGCAATATATTTTGCATCTGTATGACAGGCTCTGCCCCACTGCGTCTCAGCACAGTTTGAAATGCATGGATGGTTCTATGACTGACGTATATGTACCAAATAGCCTTTACCCTTTCACCACCATTCCTCAAGTTTCATAGGGTTACTTCAGTACTGAGGCTCTTCCAAGTTAATTCCCCATTTCTTCCACATGAAAATTTCCCAAGAGCTTTGATCCCACGACTAAAATGAATGGTTATAACTTCTGGATTCATCTTGCAATGGCAAAGATTTATGGCTCATACATAATAAGTCAGTCGATTGTATGAAAAAGCTGAGGTGTGTAAGCTAGCTAATAACATGAATGATTTTCCATCGGGAATTTTATTTTAAAGTCAGTGATTTTATCAGAGTAGGTTTCACATTTTTTGAATGGTGGATATCTCATTTTTGAATGGACAATACAATCTATCTCGCAGCTAAAATTCACTGCATTGAAATGCAGTATTTGAAAGGAAAATATCAACAGTTTGGCAATGCTGATGGTTCACAAGCCATCTGCATTTATTGTATGTAGGGGCGATGTGACAAAAATCAACATTTTTCTAACAACTATCAACTATCTAAAAAAAAGAGACAGTCTGTACTTCTGCTTCAAAGAAGCTTTTAAACAGGAATATAAACTTGATGAGCTTACTGCAGAAAGAACCAAATTCAGTCCACTATCCACAATATATTTCCACTGACTATAAATGAAGTCCCATGATAATCTGGTCTTGTTATTTTGCCTTATTTCAAAATAATCTTTAATTGTGTAACTTCTAACATGAAAATACAGTCCTCTAAAATAACAAACATTTAATACGTCTTGCAAAACAAAACCTAAATGAACCCTCACTATCAGCATGTTTCCTTTAAGGTTAATCAATCTCTTACAATGGGAGAATCAAGCCTTACCCTACAGTCCTTTCTCTTCTTTTTATAATTTGGTTGGCCTATCTCTGAGAGCTGGGCACTATTCTTATCATGGGCTGTGAGAATCAAAACTAATTCTCACTCACATTCTTCCATCCATTGTAGGAAGCACCACTCAGTCCCTTACCATCCATCACATTATGGCCAGTGGATACACATACTCCAAAATGGCCCATTTTGGCCCAACAGGGAAGAAACACTATTACAGTGGCCAGTAAGGAATGTGACCTCTTTTGATGATCTACAGAGCCGTATCTTGAAATTGTTTTTCATTAACGGTCTGCAGAAGGGAGATCAATGGGCTGTTCTATATATTGGTGTACTTGATCTAGCCTATGAACCTGGTGCTTCTTCTGGTGCTCCAGATAGCCAGTCTGTTATTGCATATCATTAGACTTTTTTTAAATGTGGCCCAACTCAACCTAACAGGATTTTGCTTTGGTGTGAAATACAATATAAGTTTACTGATCGATGTCAAAAATGCCACCTGCCTTGTTGATGTTGTGTCGGGTCCTTGCTTTTGAGGTTTCGCCAAAGAAATATTCCCACTGTGTTCAGTGAGAAATGCTAGCGGTGATGAATCATTCATTACCAGTGTTAAGTATGGCAGAAAAATACTCTTTGGCGTATCAGTTTGCTCAGGGCCTCAACATCAAGATAGTCATTGATCCAAAATGTATGACACACTTGGCCACAGTACCACACTACACAGTAAGTCAAGTCTCTGATGAAAACTCATTGACATCAGTGTGTGCCATACATGACTTTAATATAAGCTGATACAATTATCATCTCAGTTTCCTCTCAGCCGTTGTATGAGAATGATCAACCCTTAAGGAATTATTTATCATTCATCAATTTATCATATCATTTGTTTTTGGTTAAAGGAATTCCACATCATGACTGTAAAAACAGAAATAAACATAATTTTTCACGGTGGCCCCGTTGCACTACAAATTGATTTTGGAATGGCATTAGGAAACCTTTTATCCTCAGGTTGTTTAGAAAGACCTCCTCTGTTTATGTCCCCAGAGAAATGGCCATAAGGATGATATCCTTTGCATAGCACAGTGTCCTCCATCTCTCTTGGCCACCAGCAGCTACGATGGAGAGATCCTAGTGTGGAACGTGGTGTCTGGACATATACTGTGTCGGTTTCTGAGTCCTCTTCCACCGGAATACCAAAATGTTCAAGGTGATTTCACCGTTAAAGTGAACGGTGAATGGTGGTGATTATACATTCAGCCCTCAATAAATCTCTACATGTGGTGATTATAAACTACTTTATGACAGTAGACGATCTACTGTTCTCGCTATATTTGTCTCATGTGTGTCTGTTATCCAGGTCTGGATACAAGTGTTCCAAGCATCATTTTCCTGAGGAAGTGCACGTTAAATGTGAAGTTTTCCTCTGCTACATGTCTCTTGTCATCAGGGACCAGAGGTCAGTGTTATGGACAGCATTAATTAGAGTATGATTGCATGATACAATCCTTCACAACATCTTGCAATACAGTACTAATGATGTATTTTCTTTTTTTTAAGGTTATATACATTTCTGGAATGTGCTCAATGGAGGAAAATTTGTGAGCAGCTTTGAAGCCGTAAGAAACAGTATCTTCCAATTTCCCTTTTCAATATAAAGGGATAGGGCACCAGTTTTAGTTTTTTGCAATGGTTCTCTTATCTGCAAAATTGCTGATTAAACAAGTGCACTAGCGCTTTATAGGAGCTGGATGATAGGTGAGTGGCCAGAATTTGGGGTCTATTTTTTAATCAAATCAAAAATTCCAATCAAAGTGGCAAACACAGGCATTAACCAATATAGTAAGTAGTGGGTATCTGCTTTAAGTTTGTTCACGTAACATCTAGTTCTGTCTGTCATTTCCTCTCGAGACAAACACACCCACGAGGTGGCCAATATTTCTGTGCAGCCTAAAGACAGTACTTCCCCTAAGCACTGCGCGTTACAAAAAGTGAATGAACCAACCAACCCGGCTCTTACAGAGGTGCTCCCATGAACAGGATCCACCTTGCACTGTTCCATTGCTTTGCTCTAGTTACTGAACAGCTAGCAGTTACCTCTTTCCTGGAGTTAATCCATGAGCTGACATATTCCCTCTGCAGGGGAGACAAGGCCCCCTGATACTGGGAGATGCGAAATCATGTTTTTCTGCAAAAAGATTGATTGCTGCTATATTTTTACTTTTTCTTGATGATGGTGATCTGTTGTATATAAATGCATCATCTCAGTGCCTGCGACTGTTGAATACTGTCTATCATAGTGCACTTTGATTTGTCACAAACTAGAAGGCCCTTAGTCACCATTGCTCATTGTATTCCATGGCTAGTTGGCCATCTCTGTATATGCAAAGGCTCAGTCACAAGCTTCCCTCTTATATATATAACACAAACTAGTGGAGGACAGTATAGTCTCAGGTCTCAAGACTCTTTCCTACTGAATGTACCCACAGCTCGAACTGAGATGGGCAATAAAGCTTTAAGGATCTCTGCCCCCTCAGCATGGAATGGCTTGCAGAGAGATCTGAAACTTGGGGAACTGGTGACCTTGGCTGACATCAAGGACGTAGTTAAGACTAAGTTTGTTGTTTTTGCATTTTTTGCTTTTGTTTTCTGTGTTTTGTTATTTGTCTGTGAAACTAAATGTGAGATGTGTGCTGCTATCTTCTTGGCCAGATTGCCCTTGTAAAAGATATTTGATCTCAATGGGATTATTATCTGGTTAAATGAGGGTTAAGTAATAAAAAAAATGGGTGGGGAAATGAAATGGGTGGAGGCAGAAAGAGCAGCAGTGTGTCCTCCCCAAAGTTTAAATGAAATCTTTGCCTATGAAGAAAAACAACTGTGTTGGCTTTGCTATCATACCACTTGAATTTGGTAACGTAGCAACACAGGTGCACCAGCCTGTAGCACTGAACAATTTTAAGGTACTCATCATTTTCATGTAATTTAATTTCTTCGTGATTAGTCTCTAAAATTTGCTATATGGCACATTTTCTATTACATACAGGTTTATTTTGAGAGGACTAGTATCTGGGGGGATGTTTTAGGCCTAGCTGCAGGGAAGGTGACAGTTAGTTGTTAGCTATTTGGTATTAGTGAAACAAAGTGGAAGCAGAAAAAAGATGGATTCTGTTCCTTCTTTTCAAATAATTCCTTTGAAGAAAACCATGGTAAAAAAATAATAATAAGTGACCTCACCCTTCAATGTTAGACAAGAAATTGTAAGAAAATTTTTTCATTTTCATTTTTCAGTCTAGATTCCAACAAAAGATTACAAAACTGGCTAAAACAGAGGGGGACGCATTGCTGTATGCAGCTGACCAAATTGGTTACATCTATGTTTACAACGTGGAGAAATTTGCTCTTGGCCTGGAGCAAAAGCCACCAAGAGGTTAGCTCCATTTTCTCTTGCCACTACCTGTGAACTGATAACATGACAATAATCCACAACTGTAAGTGACATCTTTCTTTTGTTTTACACTGATTCAGCAGAAAACTCCTGGCGTGCCCACACCAGCAGCATTACTGGGTATGTACAATAGGCACAATTCATACACAACATATTGTATTGGGGTTTTAGGTTATTTCAGTAATCCTTCCCGTCATTAATTTACGATTAACCAGCAACTGCAGTCGAATGGAAATTAGACTTTGAGTTATGGCCCTAACTTTTAGTGTGCTGTATCCTCCAAACAGCCCATGGGTACATCTTGAGTGGAACCAATTATGTTTCGGGTGGGGTGGCGTTGGCAGGAATAGCATAACTTGCTGCTGTTGCAGCAGTAGACAAACAAAGCATAGAAGACACTGTGTGTGGGATGGTCTTATAGACGACCAGATCAGTATACATGGAATGATGCCTGGGATGTATCTGCCATCTGGCGACCCAACACAGTGGATGATTTAGAGTGTCCTGCCAGAAATGCCTTTGCCCATTTCATCTCATGTCTCTTTATTCTGGTCCAGTCTGCAGATTGTTGACAATGATCAAGTGGTGCTTACCTCATCCACTGACTGCACTGTGCGCCTTTGGAGTATCTATGGAGAATTCATAGGTGGGTGTCATTTTACATTTGTCATTGGTCTTGTGGTTGACATTATTAATGTAACATATAACATGGTACAACACATTCGGTAAATACTGTTGTGTATGGGCTTGTTCGCTGTAGGGTGATGGTAGATCCAGTGCAACAATCACTGACTTTCTGCAATTTCATTAAATGCTACTAGACAGTTGAGGCTAGACCTTCAGCTATCCACCTACTGAAAAACCTATTCTTACAAGATGAATGCTGTCTAGAAATTCACTAAGGAGTATCATTTATCAGCTATCTTAATACTTTTTCTGACCTTTCTTTCAAAATAGTGACAGGGTACAATAGAACATATTCATATGGATAATTTGGTCTCCATCCACAGGGACCTTTGGGCAATCTGAGAACTGGAGCATTCATATCCCCTCTTCCTGGAAGCATCCTGCTGTTCCATATGAGGTTTTGATTGATCCTCTGAGTATGCCAGTTCATGAAATTCTGAATGGAAAAGCATGTATCTCTGATGCCCTGGATCCTGACAAGACTGAGGCTGATAGTGAGGAACTAAAGGTGGGTATGACATGCTAATGGGGGATTTTTTTGCATTACTTCACAAATGATTGCCTACGCTGTACAGGACATATTTCTCTCTCTCCACTCCGAATGCTGAACTGAACTGAACTTGCCTGTTCTTCTCGAGGCATAATTGCAGTCAGAATCACAGAGCAAGCTACGACATCCTCTACCATCCATCAGTGACACAGACATTGAGGAAGAGATCAAAACTATGTTCTGCCCAGGAGAACATGGGAAACGGTGAGCTAAGAAAGTTACAACAGCAAAGACTGTATATCAGGCAATACAAGACTTGTTCCAGACTCAATTGTGTGAGGAAATTAATATCTGCAAAGTGAGTATGGCATCTTTTGCATTTCAGGCTCCGTCATGACATATTCAAGCATAGTAACAAGCTACCAAACAACGGCGGTCCAAAGTGCTTTGATATAGTAGAACCACCAAGCACCTGTGTAAGACCTGACCTCTCCCTTGCTGGTATCGACCCTTTCATACCCAGCACTGAGGAACTGGAGTCAACTGGAAAAGATGAGATAAAATGAAACATTTCTGATCTACATGGGGAAATTGGACTGTGGCAAGAGCTAATAGTAAAATGATACAGCAGAGAAAAATAGAATATAATGAAATGAATAGAGCAAATAGGAGTTATGGAATCATACTCAACTGACAATTTCAGCACTCAAACTTATTAAATAGAATTGTATGGGTGAGAGTGTGGAAAAGTATAGGTTACAGCATTAAAAGGGTGTGCAAAAAGGCAGCAGTAGTAGCAGTAGAACTTACTAGAACAAAATGAATGTGAAATATGTGCAGTATGAAATATGTGAAAATGATAAAAAAAAAACATATCATAAAATATGAAGGAAAACAATATATGACATGAATTACAAGATGTGTTTGTATTCAAATTAATGGATCTACAGAGCCCACACATGTAGGCCTGTAGACATTGTAAACAACAATCCACTATTTTTGCAGCTGAAGATAACATGTACAGAAAAGTGCAGATTAGATATGTGCATTACTGGCTGTCAATTTGATCAAAACTCCAGCTGGAGGTACCATAATGTCATGAATCCAAGTAAGCCTTTGCAAGTTGTCCTCTGGAGGTTTCTGCAAGTTTGCTGCTAGTGTGGGTCCTCTGGTTCAAACTGGAAGGAAAACCAGTTTTTTGAACCCAACATGAACAACATGAACTCAAAATGCTTTCCAGAGTAATGTTCCACTGCTGGCTGCTCTCTTATGCATTTTGAAAGATGCAGCTTTCCAGGTTTGGCAGCTGGCACAAAGAGAACTGGAAAGGAGTTGCGGGGCTTGTAACCATTAGACTAGAGCAGCAGTGATAACTTTCACATTTATGGCTTCAGACTGCGCAGAGGTGCACATTTTCCTCAGTTTTCCCGAGGCATGAATGAGCCGAAAGAGGGAGTGATTTTCTATAAAAATACCTAACTGTGTGTAAGTAATAGCAGTAATAGCAGTAATAACGTAATAGCAGGATACTGACCAAGACTCTTTGTCTAGGCACAGTCCCTTACCATTACAACTCCTTTCCCTACAACCCCTCAATCACATATTAATCACCTTATATTACAATTGAATCACACTAGATTTCTCCCTCTTCAGTATCCGCATTGCAGTCTAATGTAATGCCCTAGTTTTAGTCTTTCTGAACCTGCTGCACAATTCTGAGGGATGTGGCGAAGCGGGTGGTCTACCTAATACTGGGGTATGTCCCATTACATTCCCCCAGGCCAGGGTAAAATGGAGAATGACAGAGAGTCTCATTGCACTTTATTGGACCACCTCTCTCTGATATAAATAGTGGGGACAGTAACATTTTACAATGTGTGACATGTATTAGGACAGAAGTCCCAGCAAGCACATGCACTCAGCTCTGCACACTGGGTGCAACATTCAAACAACAGGAGGAGAATGTGCCAGATATACTGCATGGCACTGTCATGTTTGACACAAATCAAATTGTGACATATAATAACCAAAATGAGGGAACAAGGTGTATTGTATGTGCATGCAATTGCATTTTGTGCACTCAATCAAGTAAATTGTAGCCATGATATTTGTATTTTGTCGGGCCACTGTGGGATTCCATAGAAATCATCCCCCATTGAGATCATGAAAAACAACCATTTATCAGCCGTGATGTACCCTTCCACACACTCCCACTTAACACACACAAACACACTCCCCCAATACACACAAAAACAAACACATTGGGAAGGCATTGCGTGTTTTTTGGGGGTTTTTTTTGGGGGGGGTATCAATTTACTGGTAACAAACAATAATTATAATAGTATCCCTAGGGAGGGATTACACAGTGCATTTATTTCTTGATTAAAATTACAAATAGGACTTGGCCAATATATCCCAATTGTCCACAAACATTCAAAGCAGTGCTTGCAATAAATTATTCAGCAAAGATTAGTGAATATACCCTTCAGCAAAAGCATATATTTTTCAGAAATGAATATGTATATTCATGTACAGTTCTGAAGATAATTGGCACCCTTGCATTTTAAGCAGACAATATCTTCTGAAATAATTGGAAACTGAAACAACTTTCAGTCTTCACACATTCATCTGTTTTATTTAACAGCACATGATCAAACAAACTAGATTACAAATGTGAAAAAAAAACTTGTAAAAGTGGCTATGGCTATGATTATTGCCACTGTTTTCTAATACATAGTTGCACAGCCTTTGGCAATGATGACTGCTTCCAAACATTTCTTTTAATCATCAATAAGCCTCCTGCACCTTTCTGCTGGCTGTTTCTCCCACTCTTCAGTTGCAACCTGCTCCAGTTCTTTAATGTTTACAGGATTCCTTTGACCAACTGCACATTTCAGATCTCTCCATAAGCTCTCAATGGGATTGAGATCAGGACTCATCGCTGGCCACTCCAGAGCAGTCCAACGTTTTCTTTTGAACCATTCCTGGGTGCTTTTGGATGCGTGTTTTGGGTCATTGTCCTGCTGGACGACCCATGATCTTCAATTGACACCCAGTTTTCTGACACTGGGTAGCACATTTCACTCCAAAATGCAATTGGTAATCTGATTTCATAGTGATTTCATGATGCCCTTAATATGTTCAAGACGTCCAGTACCCGACACTTCAAAGCAGCCCCACGGCATTATGGAACCTCCACCGTATTTGACTGTAGGTAGGGTGTTCTTTTCTTTAAAAGCTTCATTTCATCATCTGTAAACAAAGCGCTGATCTAATTTGGGGCTCTAATGACCTTTAATTTGGTTAGGGCTCTAATTTGGTTTCATCAGTCCATAGAAGGATTTAGGTTTGTCCAGGTGGGTCTTGGCAAAGATCAATTGGGCCTTCTTGTGTTTCTCTTTTAGCACTGGGGTCTGGCCACCTTCTTGGTTCAGTGTCTGGCGTATGGTACAGGCTGAAACCATTACCCCAGACCTCTCCAGGTCAGCCTCGAGATCTTTGGATGCCATGCGAGGTGTTTTTTAAATGGCTTGCACCAACCTTTGATAGATAATGTTGACAAACTAACTTACTTGGTTTGTTGAGAATTTAACTTGTGGATATGAGATAAAATGTTTTGGGTCTTTCATTATCTCCTAAACAGCTACTATAGCCTATTTAGGAACTGAAACAAAATCCCAGGATTTGTAATATGTAATCATAGCAGTATTAGAGATAGCAATATCTGAGTTGCTTCATAACTTTTTGGGTAACTTGATATGTGAGCCAGAAATAGCCTATTCTGGGTAGAAAATGTCTTAATTATAGGTCACAGCTGTCATCAAATCCATGTGATTCAGTTGCACATTTGCTCTTACACATCATTTGCTCTTTCATTTACTGTCACTAGTGTAAAATCCAGGATGACTTTGACTTGGTTTTCTTGTTTCTAGCTCTGGGAGAGACTTCATGGTCATGGTCACAAATCTGGACTGAACTGTCAAAGATCATCTGATTGAGTGTTGCCTTCAAAGTCATGTCGGAAATATCACAATTACGAGCTGAGGGCAGATGAAACAAACTGGTAAATAGGATTGGGAAAGTGGGAATTTTTGTTGCAGAGCTGTGACGCTTAGGACATGGAAGCCATATCAAAAGTGATGTATTTTATGTTGTGGTTTGGCAATGGATGTAAATAGTACTGATGCATTTTCCCAATTTCACTCTTTGTCACACATTTTCTGTTTTGAATAAATGTATTCTTACATCTTTACATGCCTGAGCTACACGAGGTCAGAGGTGATACACTTCACTCATCTACATCACTGCAGTGTACGGATGATTTCCTACGAATCATGTATGTTGTTTATTTAGCAGTATCTCATTAATAAAAGGAAGGAACAGTTGTATTAATGTGAAAATTTAACTTTACACCTTTCTTTACACCTTAGCTGCAAATTTTCACACAGCTCCCAAAATCGTCCTCTTCATGTGACATCACACGACACCCAAACTTGCTTCCTGGTTCTTTGTTGATTACTTTGCATGGACTGCTGTGATACAGTGATGCATGGCCATATATAAAGCTATTTTTTTATGATCGTAACACAACACATACTGTAAGCCATATTTGCAAACAGTTCAGTTAATATGATTAATTAACAAGCCAAGTTGACTAATGTTACTGTATTCTCCCTCAGAAAGAGATTAAGGCAGCTGTTAACTAGGGAGCTAGAGGGCTGATATCACAGATATGCCATGGGACTGTACAGAATCCACATATGTCTCCTATTCATTCTGCTGCTGCGGCAGAAAGTACCTTTGTGTTGCCAAGAAAAAAAAACTACTTTTGCTACAGGGCCCATTTTGCTATTATTACCGACCAAAACACATTAAAGGCGCGACAAGTTCGTATTTACGAATGCGGTACTCGGAAGTAGGAGCTTACCAGAAGCACTTGAAGGCAGCACTATGGGTTTTTCCCTTTATTTGGTCTGCCTGACTACTGGGCTCAGTGAATTCATTCGGCCAGTAGAGCGCGTCCCTGCGCCTTGTAGAGAAAGTGGGGATGCCACCTACCAGAACACACTCCCCGTTTTCCGTGAAATTGCGAAAAGGAAAAGCCTTTTCTCAAACACTGTGAAAAAGCCCAGACACTGCGAGATTTCTTTATCACCACACAACATACAGGAGTCTCTCAGGATGCTCTCGAACAATCCTTCCGTCGGACAGAAAGTGGCAGGATATTTGATTTTCCTTTCATTCTGTAAGTACTCACTTACTTTCTAATCCTCATGTTGGAGGCTTGACAGCTGTAAGGAAATATGACACACATACGAGAGACAGTATTATTGCGTTGCCTACGATAAACTGCTTTTTTTGTCGTAAAAGGTGAAGCTAATGTTTGATAAACGGCTGTACTGCTGGTGACAATGTTCAGAGCGAAGCCAGCAAACAGCGCTGTGTATTTCCATAACTGTTTCAGAAGTGTGGAGCCATGATTCTTCTGAACTTCCTGACGAGTTGAAAGGCGAATTACATGTATGGGTGGCCATGTGCGTTAAGCGAAGCAACGGTTGTAATTCTACTTGGGAATTAAACATAAAGAAGGTTTGAAATCACACTTGATTTGCAATGATCTTTTATCCCCCCCCGTCCTTTTTGCTTCCACTCGCGACAAGCGGCGCTAGTAGCCCCCTACTGACTTAGACGTTGCAATACTGGGAGTCAAGCCTGAGGATGAATATGATATGACTGTAATCTTTCTTTTCAGTCGTTTTATAAATGTACTGGTAGTTTTTCCAACAAAAGTAAAAGATGAAATGACAGTCACTACCATTTGATCCGTGCAGCAATTAATTCCTTTTTTGTTGTCTTACAAAAAACCCTCAATGTCCAAAGTCTCACCAGAGCTTAAATGAAGGCACGATAAAGAAGATGGTATTGTATTTTCATCTATGTTTATTTTGTTACCTCCCTTCGAGCTCAGTGCTTTAAATACTTAATTAGAGCAATACTTAATTGCCACAATGGCAATTTTTAAGGTTTTTACTGAACTTGACAGGACATACTAACACATGTTCCAAGCACAACAGCACCTCAAAGGCAAAGGTGCGGTGCAAGACATGCCAAGGACAGAGAACTATACATCTATCTACATGTACTGTATGTACAGCATATACTCAGTATTGTGTCAGTGTGGCAGACTGTGGTTGCAGCTGTAGAGACTTGCAGTGAGTCACCAGTAATACATTGGTCCAGTGTACCATGAGGGTGTTATCTTGAATAGAATGAGATGTATCAAATAAATGCTGGTGAGCCTCCGTTTCTGTGGCTGAAAATTGTCATAGTGTAAAAGGCCGGAAGTACACAGGGTTTTGCAAACATTGTAGAAACCTCTTGGGTTGATAGCCTAGGGGGAAATAAAATACTGTAAAAGACCACAAACAAACCATTTGCAAGTTAACAGTCCAGGTTAATCGTATCTATAAATTCTCATGTAATGAATAATTGGTACAGATGATACCGGATATTTGTGATTTATTGTTAACTACATTCTGCTTACGATAATCATTTGTAATTAATTTAGCCTACACATCATGTCACCCTCTCCCCTACCTTCCTCCTCTACTTGGCATCTGATCATCTGATCAAAAAAAAAAAATCTGTCTTTTATTTATTTACCTAGTGCTTTTCTATCATTCATAAATATATTGTCTGGGTGCTGTAGCTTTGACCCTTGCACTCCTTACTGCTGGCTGAGGATCAAAACATTGAAGCTTATTCTACTGTTGTACTCATTTCAAGTCACTCCTGGATAAGTGTGTTGCCTAAATGCCTGAATGCATCCTTTAAGCTTGCATGAAAATGTTGTGCACTGAACAAAAATGTGTAGTTCAGCACAGCTATTCAAGGATATGTGTACGTCAAAATATATTTAAAATGTAGTCTGTTGGCACACCTGAGCCAGTGTTGATGTAGCATGTGTCGATTATCTGCTGAATTGCATTCACTAGCTCACTCAAAGCTGTAGTCATAATATGAAGGGCCAGCAACAAGGTGACATAACACCATGGTTTGCTGTCTCCACTGTCAAAAGACTGTAAAATGGTAAGAATTAATAACTTTGTAGTTCTAAAAGTCTGAAAAAGAGGCTGGTAGTAACATTAGGGAGTAAGCTGTACCTCAAGTACCCAGTTGGCCTCTGTATACTGGAGTCAAAGTTGTTGTGGAATTCAGTCAAAGTAGAGAGTATTATTGGGTCTTGGTTTCCATTTGATACTTTATTTAATCCAAATCATGCGGTTATGAGCATATTTGACATGAAATCTAATCGGGGGGGGAAAACCAAGATAAAGTAATTTATGATGTATGCTATCTGTGTCACCGTGTGTCACTGTGTTTACTTATTGTGCTAGGATTTTATCAGTCCAGTTGACTTTCAATAGTGGCTGTGTAAATTCAACAATATATGAAATAAACATGCCATGCTCAACAAGTTGTCGAATGATGAAACAGACATGCACACTCCCAGATGTAGCCATCCTGGGGTCAACTTCAGTGCTAAGCCTTCTCTTCTTCTCAAACCAGTAAAAAGTTACTTTCGCCCTTTAACATATTTTATTATTTTTTCCAAGTGCAGTTACAGGTAAATGATTTTCTTTGAATACTGGCTTTCCCAGCATGCCAATTTGACAATTAGAATGAAAATGATGAAAAATGGATGCACACTTGGAAAGTCAGGCAGTCAAATTACTTCCAAGTACTAGTCCATTATTTTCACCACTGGACTGCTAAGCCATTACGGGTTGAATTTTGGACAGTAATCAGTATGTTTGACTGTCTTTTGTTACGACTTTCTGGCAGAGAGTGGACTAATTTACTAGCTAATTTTATCCCACCAAAGCTACACCATCACAATGCCAGATGAAGCTTGTGTCGTATCTGCGCTAATATTTTGGAGAGCAGTTTTCAAATATATATATATCAGGTGCTATTATTACACTTGTGCACTATGTGCAGTGCGGATTGCACCCCATCTGTGCCAATCTTCTGTGAGCTATTTTTATAAGAATGTAGCCTTTCTTGCCTCAGTATTCAAATGAGTAGCAATTCATGGAACAATGTGATAGAGTGACAAATAAGGATTTCATTAATAAACAGACATATTTATTATTAGACCAAAAAAACATCTAAACGTCTAAAAAACATACTTTTCTGTCTGCAGATACATTTTTCTGTGAAACAAGTAGAAACGAAAGAAATATTGACTTCTTGTGATTCACTCTCCACAAACAATGGAAAATGACAAAAATTGTAAAAAATTGTGATGCAGTTGAAAGTTAAGCAAGCCTCTCCACCACAAGGCACAGTGGAGCTTTTCGTACAATGGACTTGTGATGGAAGAACTGCGCATGAGAATGAGTTTGTCCATTTTCAACCCCAATACATTTCATTTTTTTGGGGAAAATCTTTAGACCAAGTTAACCCGTGTTCCCCAGTGTAACAGCAGGGCCACGCTTTTGCCATCGGAACAGCTTCAGTCCTCCCTGGATTGCTGTCATACAAGTCCTGAAAAGTATGTAGTGGGATACTGGACCATTCTAAAAAAGCCTCTTGCTGGTGGTGCTGGTGATTGGGGAGGTCATGGAAGGTGATTGACTTCATCGTTGTGTTCATGAAACCACTGAATTAATTGATTTTTTTTTTATTAATGTGCATAGGAGCATTATCATCTGGGATAGTATGGGGACATCAGGCAACAGTGGCTAAATATCAAATCCAAGAATGCCAAGTCCATTGGCTCTGTACTATAGAGTGTTGCGCCGATTGGACATGATCGTGAATCGTGGGGCTTCCCATTTGTGCTCATTGGCCAAGCCTGGATTTTTATCTGTCATCAGTCCTTTTTTTGTTTTGGAATCTCACTTCAGCCGTTAGATATTACGTCAAACGCATCATGGAGGACACAAGAACACACAAGAACATTGAGAAAGGGTCAGTGTTTGCACCATTGGGTGCACTGAGTCCTGTTAAGTGACCTCAAATTCCTTGACCGTTAAACAATCATCCAGAGCAATCATTGGACCTAAAGACTCCCACGAGACGGCTCCCCAAACCATTACAGATCCACCACTATATTTAAGAGGACATTGTGGATTGAAAACAACTCATCAGACCATGTCACTTTTTTCCATTTCTTAAGGGTCCAGCTTTCATGCTCCGAACACAGCTTGTCCATCTCTGTTCGTTGGCCTTTGATACAAGTGATTTCCGAATGGCAGCCCTTCCATAAGTACCTGCTTCATGAAGCTCATCACATAGAGTTTTTGCTGAGACTGTGTCATATAGATGTTGATTCAGTTTTTCTGTTGTTTAGCAACTATCCTGCTAAGCGTCCATCTATCCCTGTTGGTGAGCTTTGACTTGCGTTGAGTTGCATTGTTCCTCCGCTGCAGTTTGTCATGTTTGGCATATTGTCATGATTTTCGAGATTGTTCCCTTTGTTTTGGTAAATAATTTAGCAGTTTTTATGACCAATGCACCTGCAATTCAGGCACTGACTATTTGGTCTCTGTGGAATGCTTTTAGTTGCCTCATGTTGCTTTGAAAGCTTTCACATCAAAGTGGTGATTGTCAGACCTCTTTTTAAAACACATACTTTACAACACATACTGCTAATTAGCATTCAACGCAATATATCTCACCTGTGTAGCTGTCTTTGTAAATGGGATTTAGTTACTTCAAAGTTAGTCCTTTTTCACATGGTTTCATTTTTTTCCACCCCCTGTATACTCATAAAAGAGTGTTTAAATCCTGGATTTAATTATTTGAGCATATGTCTACAGTTGCATATGTGCATTTTCTTTTTTGTAAGATTCTTTAAACTTGGCTAATATATAGTCAGGACAACATTTTTCCCTTTCCAATGTTTGTTGGCAAGCTTCATTGGATTGATGCATTTATTACAATGACAATATATAATAATGAAAAGCTTTCAACTAAAGTTTTCTGAGCTTTCATCATGTAGAGTAATTTCCAGAGTTGCTAAAATCAAAGCAAGTGAGTTCTTTTGGTGCAACTCAATTGAAAACATGGTGGGAAACAACACAGTTGAGGTATAGAGGGTGGTGAGTATGAGGTTCTCCCATCAGTGCTTGTGAAATGATGTAGGGTGCACCCCCCCCACCCTCTTTCCACATGTCTCTCCCTCTCCTGGGCGTGCCATGAAAAGCTGGGAAGTTTGTGGCAGATGTAGCAGAATGTCTTGTGAACTGGGATGCCAGTCAGTCGACACACTCTGTAAGCGTTTTAGTGCAGAGCCCATGATTTGGTGGATCAGATGTTATCACGGTTCTGAACTATACATTGCAAGTTGGATTCACTCACTTTTGAATATAATGGGCTCAGTTTGAAAGGTTGGTTTAGTTGGCTTCTCATCGCTTTGATGAAAAAAGTCTGTAATGTGCGAATTTTGAAATAATTATAAATTATATTGCCCATGTTGCGTAATTTAGTAGCTTTAGTTGCTCCTTTTATCACCAAGCACCAGCTCTACTTCAAGAACCACATGTTCTGTAAGCTGCTGCACACATAGATGCTGGTACTGTTTTTACCCACTGTTTAAAAGGGTCTTTAGTCATTTAGGCTAAAATTAGGCTGCATAGGGTGTAAAAGTGAATGTTTAGTGGACATCTACCACAATTAAAGGATTGTCTTGTACATATGGACTCCTTTTGGTGCATACTTTTGATATTTACAGCTATATATGTAATAATGTATTTACTGCATGGTCTAAAACAATACACAACCAACAAATACACAGCCGAAAAGATCCTGGGTGAGCTAAAGCATAGATGTGACGCTGAAATCACACCTAGTGCTCAGTGCGAATGGGGTGGTTGATTAGAAACAAGTTAATAGGCATTTCTCTGTATGAATTGGGGACTTTCTGCTCTTCTAAGCCTATCTCATAGATTCACTAGGTTATTTTGATCATCTAGACATGTTGTTGTGTCTTCTGCCTTGTGTTCATGAAACCACTGAATGAAATGAATTTCTTTATAAATACAAATTTGTGCATCTGAGATAATCATGGGAACATCAGGGAACAGTCTTTGCACTATAGGGTGCACCAAGTCCTGTTAAGTGGCCTAAAGTTTGTTGGCCATTAAACAACTACCCAGAGCAATCATCTCATAGACATCTAGGCATGTTCTTCTCTCTTCTTTTTGAGAGGAGTATGGAAAAATATTACTGCCACATCTTGGATTGTACTTTTGGACAATGTGAGAAAACTGGCATGTGTCCCTGTTGTTTTGCTGGTGCTTTCATTACTGAAATAATGAGGTTCATTACATTGTTCAGGTTTATTCTGAAATTGTGGTTTTACTCCAGGCTTTACACATAGAAGTGTTTTGAAGTTAACTGAGCTCTTTGAATAATTTAAGAAGAGAGTTTCCGTGCAACGACTGGTGTTCATTTCTGACCAGTTTATTGCAGATTGGCTCATTAAAGGATAGTCATGGAGAGTATATTCATTTTATAAAATATTTACATTTATATGAGACTTTTTTTTAATCACAATATTGTATGTATCTTAGGTAGTAGATATTCAATCATAGAAGCAACTTCTACCAAGATGTTGGCCTATTCTGTTCTGCCTTTAATCAACACTCAGTTGCTCTCTGATGGCTGCTTTTGTCTGGTGGACAAATTCATTCTCCGTGATGCTGGTGTTCTGATGTATTGATGTGAAATCCTGGGAATCTTCCTGCTAAGAATTTTTTTTGTCTCAGAATCGATGGCAATGTAATTGGATAGAAGCTTTCTGGGCTCTAATTACAAACTCGAATAGATGTATGGTGCACAAAATCCAAAACTGAGAATGAAGGGATTAGGCTCCAAGGTATGTTTTTCATCTCCCCCAACTAACCTTTTTCCAAAAATGATATCATGAAGCAGGTTGTTTTTTGAGCGGCTCTTTTTAATGGCAGCTTTTATTTAGCGGAGTGAACGAGCCCTAAGGCAGAAGACGACTGTATGTGCTGCTTCACACCTCCATCAACAGTCTATGGTTCAATTTAAGAGGATTCATTGCTGTTTGTATCATTGTCTAAGAGATATGCTTTTCTGTCTTCCTTCTTACAGTTCACATCAACCTTTCCTCTGCCAGCTCAGGAAAAGGCTCACAGGTAAGGCTTGCCTCGGACATGGTGTGACCTCTCCTGTATGCAATTTGGGCTGAAACTTTGTTGGGCGCTTTCTAGTTTCTTGCTAATTCCTACGCTTACCTCTATTCCCTTACCTCTATTAAAGCCTTTACTACCTGAGCAACTCAAATAGCGACCTGCGTTTTTTCAAATGGACAGATCAATGGCCTTTAGATCAAAAGTTTAATTTGCACTGCTACACAAATCCATACCCTCTTTTCTCTCCCTCAAGTGTCAGATGATTTTCTTGCTGTTGCATTTCTAAGTCTGCAGTTGTTGCTCAATAAATAATTAACATGTTCAGTTGCTCTACTTCTTATTGGTGTGAGAAAATCTTGACAGTAAAGCTCTTGGCAGAGGTGCTTAGCATCACAGAAATGGGAAATTACTCTCTTGCTTTTCACTGATGTCAGCTGTTTCTGTCCCCTCAATGGAGGTTTCACCCTTTCACATTGTCACTTTTTCATCTTGCTCAAATCTTTGTAAAATGATGTTAGGCAGAAATTGTTGTCAACCAAAAGCTTTAATGTGATCTAAAGGAGAGAAAAACATTGAGACAGTTGATTCTCTCTTTGCATTGCATCCCTGAGAATTATACGCAAAGATATTCACCAGTAGTTTTGACTTCAAAGGTTTTTAACTTTGCTTGAATCAGTTTTTGCTCAAGTCATTTTTCTTATGTTCTACGTAGTTATTGTCCTTTTAAGAAAACATGCATGCGCAGTAAAACCCAGTAAAACTCATGAAGGTTTTTTTTTTTTTTTTTTCATAAAAGGAGGATTAGGAACACACTGTCTGCCAATGTGATGAAAGGAAGATTTAATTCACATTCATTCAGGAGAAGGAACGCATTCAGGGAATGAAAATGGAAAAAGAACAGCGTTTTTGAAAGAAACAAAAACATAACCAGGAACAAAAGTTATTTCTATTGACCTGGAAATGAACAATTATACTAGAAGAAAACGGTTCATGGTGTTCTTGTTTTGTCTTGACGGTTATTATAGTTTTAGATGTCTGAGAAAGGCATTAGAAAAGCAACCTCAATACACATTTCAAAGTTTATTTCTGTCTCATGCCTTCTCCTCCATTCTTGACCCTGACGTCTTCTTACCAGTGCTTTTGTGAGCTAGCCAAGGGGGGCGTTGCCTAGTTACCACGGGACCACGATGGTGGCTTGTCTCCCTTGCTCTGCCTTGCAGAACAAATGCATCAACAGTCCAGGGTTCCCACTCAATTTTACAGCTTGTTTAACACATTTATTGTGTTTGATACTGGTTTTCTCTACACCAAGACCAACTGTAATGAAAATCAGACTGTTCACCCCTTATGACCTTTTGAGCTGAAAAACAACATAAAAAATAGGAAGGAATACAGTTTTTAGGTCATGGAAGTGCTGAGTTGACTTAGAGTTATGGAATGTCATGGAAAGGTCAGGGGATTTTACATCAGGGCTAGAGTGGTAATCCGGACAATCATTATGCTTCTAAATTTGCAGACTCAAATGGAGTGAAATTATTAGCTAAGTAAGTCATTATTTTTTTCAACTCATTCACTCAATGTTATAATCATACCATTTTGGCATCGTCTTGTTCAAAACAGTTTTGAACCAATAAATAAGGAACATTCTAAAGTTATAATATATACTGGAACTTTTGAACAAATTATGTTATCCACAGAGCAAACCAATAGCAAAATAATTTCAGTTTTGGTTCCTGAGAACTTTCATTCACAACATTCAGTACTAAGCTGATGAACATGCTGCATGGTTCATAATTCTCCCACAATGTAGCTCAATCCAGATTACAAAACAAACATCTCAGTAGGACATAGAGAAAGTCGGCAAAATAATAGGGTATGAAGACATCCTGCTGAACTTAACCTTGGCACACCCTACATGGGTTTTAGCCCAATTTAAGCTGCAGTTTGGTCATCCTGACAGATCAGGACTGATTTCAGTAGATTTCTGGTAAGTCAGCGCAAGTAATCTTGCACTGCAAAAGAGAGGACTCCACCCTAGCTACAGTTGGACCCATCATGATTTGTTAATTATGTTTTTCTTAAGAAACTGACATTCAAAACATGTCTACTAGTCTACATTTTATGAATCCCTCTCTTTTTTATTGCACAAATGGGAATACATACATTCTTAACTCAGTATGCACAGACAATCTTCATGCAGATGATATTATATTACATAATAAAGCCATCCCTCAATATTGCAGTTCATTTATTATTGGCTATGTAGTTCTTGTTGTCAGGTGATCCAGATTTTGTAGTTTCATCCCCAATTCTTGCCTCTTCGCCAAGTGTGCGCTCCCTTCCAATGGAAAGATGAGAAATTATGAAAAGACCATCCATTGAAATTGCTTGTTTGCATTTCTGGGGAGGATTTAAAATGTCATGTACTCATGTTCTCAGCTTTGATTAATATTGTTGTATATGATGCATATGGTATGCAGGGCAGGTAGTATGCTAGCATCACTAGTCATCACACTGTAACGTTCAATAGTTTACTTTGAACACAGACCATGGCTTGCATATGTAACAAGCCTTTTACAATTCTATCCCCTCCTTTGAAGACCGCCCCGAGCCTCTGATGACTGGCATCAATTTTAACGTACAGCGACTTAGAGAAGTTAGCATAAGCGAGCACAGGTGCTGAGATGATCTTCTGCTTCAGGGCTTGATAAGTCAGCCTAGATAACTAGTGCGCCACAACTTTGCGAAGATAAGTGTAGGGTCCTTGATCTTCAACACTTTAAGATAACTCAGAGGAGTGAAGGGATGCAAGAGGACTGCACGCTGTGAGAAATTATTTACTAACTTCTTGTAGAGTGTCCTGCAAAGCCCATGAATAACTTTAACTTATTAATGTTCCTCAGTCTATGTTCCCAGAAGCAAGACAAGGTTGAACAAGATTTACACCATGCACAAGAATGCAACCACATCATCCAAGTACAGTAGAAGCAATTGAAAGTGCTGATCTATTATCCTTTTTGTATTATCCTTTTGTCACTGAATTATTCCAAGTGTTTTCCAGGGGCTAAATGGTAGCCTCATAAAGTTACACAATCCAAACACTTTGTCGACTTCATATTCAACAGGATACTACAGACCAGATGAACACAATTTGAATTATTTCAAGGGTATTTTAGGGTACACAGTGCATAAACTCTTCTGCTTGTTCTTATCTGCTAACATGTCCTAATTGTAAAGCTGACAAAATTATTGACAACCACAGAGTCCTCACTTAAAGGATTGATCAATTCCACAGTCCTTTCAGGGATAAGCATCTTTGTTGTCTTCTGGTTCAGCTACTTGTAGACCATACACAATCTCGGAGTGCATCACTCCCTAAGAACACACTCTTCAACTCATGTTTGATTGGACAACAACCCTGTTCTGTTTGTAAATGATTTTTTGTGTTTTCTGCCCAATGTCATTTTGCAAAGAATTGTGTGTAAAGTCACATTGGTTAGGACAATCAATGTCAGAAGGAAATGATTGAGTCTGATGTAGAGTCATATCTTACTGATTGAAAAGTCACTGCTCTACCTCCCCATGCAATGACCTCAGCTGGGTAGAAACAAGCATTCTATGTCTGAGATTGCAAACATGTATCAGTGTTACCAGTGTTAACCACAGGAACCATGGACTCACCTTCTGCAACTAACATAAACTGTGGATATCAATAGTTTGCCAGCAGTACACACTCATCTTCCTCCATTAATGCCTGCAGTCAGTGGCTCCTCAGAGTGGTGGAACTGAATTTCTGGTGAAAATACTACCTCACGTCCCTTCTTGTGCTATAAACAACTCATCCAAGATGGACCAATTTGAAGAGAACTTAGCAGAGCAAGTTCGCCAGCACCAGCACTTCTACGACCCATCTTCTAGCAATTACAAAAAATGTAACCTCATATTCCTGGTGAGAGATTGTTAAAACTAAGCAATCCGATACTGAAGAATGCACCAGAAAGTTGAAAAACCTTAGGGACAGATTTAGCAAACAGTACTTGGTCTGCAAACCTAGGCGCTAACATAGGGTGCAATATTGTAGATGATTGGTGCATGTGCAAGATGCAGATGGGAGTGTGCATGCACCAGGTCATGATACTGTGAATCAAACATCAGTCAGCTCCCATAGTGGTGCATGTAAATCTGTGCACCTTTGTGTCAGAGTAGAAAAAATATCCCTGCTAAATTGTATAAAATTTCAAAATCTCTCAACATGCCAGCAATTCACCTCTATCTATGTGGGGTTATACTTGGATAGGCACATATTCAAGTGTTTACTATCTTTTGCTGCACACTAACCTGAGGTTGAGCAGGAAAGGTCACCTGTTTGGCATTAGCATTACATTTGAATTGCCTGGTGTCTACATAATCTACCAGTCTGTCAAAATGTGTGATACTTTATTGATCCTTGGAGGGAAATTCTCTTTAGGCATTTCCTCCTCCAGGGAGGTCAGAGTGCAGGGTCAGCTGCATAGCAGTGCCCGTGGAACTGGTAGGAATTCAATGACTTGCTCAAGGACAATTCAGCTGCGCAGACTCCCCCATATAGTTGAAACATTGGCTTATCTGGTCTTCTAGGCTCCTGCCTTGGCCTATGCAGACACCTGCTTTCCTGTGCCTGAAGCTGAGCTAGCGTCTCTGTGTTAGTCTCTCCAGCCCTTTCCTCTTGCCTTCCTATATGCATATAAGATTTGTTTCCAATCTTTCCTCTGAAGAATTTTAAATTTTCTGCTGCACATTGCCTTGATAATGCTCATGAAATGGATGCCAGGTACAAAAAGATGTTCATCCCATACAAATGTTCATCCCATAAGGCTGAAAGCATCCTCAAAAGCTGTCATCATGTCATTTTATTTCCAAAACAATAAAAGTATGGAGTGAAACCATTACATAGTATGTAGCTCCTCAGACATTTATGAAGCTCAAGGTACATCTAGATTGTGTCTGGACAACACACCAAGCCTCATATTACCATTCAGTTTTTCCTGTTCATATACAGTCAAGTATTGGGACCATGCTTTTTCTCTTTTCTATTTTATGTGCTGACATGGTTTATATTATTCTCGCATGTTTTACCATAATGGCAATAAAGAGTCAGAATTCACAGAATCTTTAGTGAAATTAGATGTGACTAATAGAAAAAATAACTTTTATCCACTATCTCCATGCTTTTTACCAGCTTCTCTATATGACTCACATTTTCCACTCACATCCAAAAATTCTGAAAATTATGCAACCTTTAATGATTCCTGCCATCACAACAGAAAGCTAATGTGACATGATGGGTCATATCAGTGGAGCGTCTGTGCCCTCAGGGAGTGAGAGATGTAGCAGGGGGCAGGACGCCAGCCTTGCCTTGTATGTGAAGGGCTGCCAAATCAAAGGCAGGGATCAAAGGGTTGCCTTAGCAGGTGTCCTTGATTACATACCAATTATTAAGTAGGCTCAGCATCAGTCTTGACAAGTTAACGCATGTCTACACTGCAGATGGGCAGACTTTTACCGTGGGCTGTCCTCCTTGTGTGGGTACATGAAAACACTGGCAAAAGTATTGACAGATGCAATCTCTCTGTCTGTCTGCATCAATATTGTGGTGTCTCACCTGTGCTCAGATCCAAAACACTTAAGGGATGGTGAGATTAAACCTTTCAAACAGACAGTGTGGACTCAATGTGATTCCTTTTTTAACACCTATGGGTTTCTGGACCCCACTGCAAATGGCTGACAGCCTGCTGTCAAATGGGATTAAGGAGAGCACTACCTGGGTGCAGAAACATATAAAGGCCAAAAAGAGCCAGCTCTGAGCTGAGAACAGTTCATTTCTCAGTAATGGTGAAAATGATGCTATACCTGATCTGAGTGCTCTCTGCCACTGACCATAAAATCATTTACAAGGGAATGATTTGTAGCCTGCCATGATGTCATCCAACTACGGGGATTGTCAGCTACTTGGTCTACAAGTAGCTCAATTGGAAGTGCAACCCAGGAATATGAACTGAAAACTCTTTTGTGAAAGGAAAAATCCACCCTAAAACATTTTAACACTAACAAAACAGCTATTTGCAATGTACCTTGTATTTCTGGGCCCATTTTGTTGTTTGGTGGCATATTTTTTAACTGGCCAAACACTGATGACATGATGTCACTTTGAGATATTTCCAGCACAGCTACAATGGAGTTTGATTGCAGAAACATGTTCAGTGCTGTAACAGTCATTAATACACAGGACAAGATGTTACTATCCCTTGTGCCATAAACCAAGGTAAACACTTGTTGAAGCCCAATTCAGATTAAAAAAACAAAACAAACGAGTGATATAACCACCATCAGATGCAACACCATAGCAGACATCAGGCTACACCGTCATAGATCTACAGAGTCATTCCTCAGATGGCACCATTCGCCAGTAAAAGCGGTATGCGGCACGTCATTGGGGTTATCAAGTGGGCACCTTCCTTCACCGATGTTTCGTTAAGTTAGGCCCACGACACCTCAAGAAGGCTTAACTGTGTATTCCAGCGTCCTGGAAACACTGATAATATTCTCATCATCAGTGATTATAACATTCACCTAAATAACTCCACTGATCCTCTCAGTAATGCCTTCCTAGATCTTATTCATACTTGTGGCCTCACTCAATTTGTACATGAGCCAACCCACCATGGCGGCAACACCCTTGACCTGGTTTCGGCCCGTGGCATTCCTGTAACTGCTTTAGTGGTCTCCTCTTATGTACCCACCTTATCTGATCACTATCTCATTAAATTTGAGATTGAATTGATCTGCCCACGCCAAAAGTGTGATGATACATGTAGCAGCCGTCGTATTAATGCTTCTATGGCCTCGTTAATTTCTGAAAAACTGCCCAGTTTTCTCGCACCACTTTCTGGTCATGTTGGCTCACTCGATAATTTCACCAACGAACTAATCTTTACCCTTATCAACACCCTCAATTCAATCGTCCCATTAGTCACAAGAAAACACCACGCTAGGAAATTAGCACAATGGTTTACTAATGACACTTGTGCACTTAAACAAGCCTGTACAAAATTAGAGTGTAAATGGCGATTGACAAACTTGAAGTCTTCTGGCTTGCCTGGAATGATAGCCTGCTAAATTATAAACGCGCACTCTCATCAGCCAAAACTGCATACTTCTCTAGGTTAATCAATGCAAATAAAAACAACCCGAAGTTGTTATTTCACACTGTCGCTAAACTAACATGTAATCCCTCCCCCTCTGATAGCTCTCTGTTTTCTGCTAACGATTTCATGTCCTTTTATACTCAGAAAATCATGCTAATTAGAGATGAGATCACCAATATACTCTCCACTTGTGGTGCCGTCTCACCACTGAAAAGTTTACTTGGTGTTTCCCGGACTGACTGTCTTTTTTCACAGTTTGAATTAGTTTCCTTAGACACTCTCACCAAGTTAGTTCTGGCATCCAAACCCACGACCTGCATGCTTGACCCTCTGCCTGCTAAATTCCTGAAAGAATTTTTCCCTATCCTAGGATCCTCAATTTTCTTCATGATCAAGAGGTCGCTCTCCACTGGCACTGTGCCCTCCGCCTTTTAAAACAGCCGTAATCAAGCCATTATTGAAAAAACCAAACCTTGATCTTGAAGTACTTCAGAACTACAGACCAATGTCAAATCTGCCGTTCCTCTCCAAAATACTTGAACGAACTGTACCCAGCCAACCAGCCAACTGCAGCCTTTGATACGATTGATCATACGATACTATTGAATTGTCTTGAAAATTATATTGGTATCCAGGGATCAGCACTTTCTTGGCTTAGGTCTTAGCTACTTGATAGATCACACCGTGTGTTTTACAAGAATTTGACCTCATTGTTGTGCCACACTTTGGTGTGCCACAAGGCTCTGTCCTAGGCCCACTACTATTCTCTATCTATATGTTACCACTCGGTGACATCATTCGCAAATTCAGCATTAACTTCCACCGTTACGCTGATGACACTCAAATTTACATACCCATTAAACCAACAGATAACACCCAATTTAAAAAATTAGAGGCCTGCCTATCGGAGGTCAAATGTTGGATGTTGCTAAACTTAATGCCAACAAAACTGAGATGTTGATTGTCGGACCAGCTAGACATAGGCATCTGTTTCAGAATACTACTCTAAATTTTGATAGTTGTGTAATCTCCTAGAGCCCATACGTCAAAAAACGTGGTGTTAAACTGGACCCTACCCTCTCATTTGAGTTGTATATTAAGGAGACTACTAAAACAGCGCTTTATCATCTTCGCAATATTGCCAAGATTCGACCCATACTAACAAAGGCAGACGCAGAAATTTTAATACATGCCTTTGTATCATCAAGAATTTATTATTGCAATGTCCTCTTTTCAGGCTTACCTACTGGGCGCACTAAAAATCTCCAACTGGTTCAGAATGCTGCTGCCAGAATCCTGACCAAAACTAGGAAAATCGACCACATAACACCTATCCTGTCCTCATTACACTGGCTCCCAATTCAGGCCAGGTGTGACTTCAAGGTGCTTCTACTTACATATAAATCATTACATGGGATGGCACCATCCAACTTATCAGATCTGATCAAACCATATAAACCGTCATGCAACCTCAGATCACAGGCTGCTGGCTACCTGTCTATCCCAGCAGTCAAAAAGAAAACTGCAGGTAACAGAGCCTTTTCTTACCGGGCCCCCCATCTCTGGAATAGTCTGCCTGCCTCAATCAGAGAGGCAGGCTCTATTGAAATCTTCAAGGCTAAAAACCTATTTATTCTCTTTATCATTTGGCCAAACATAGCCTTGAGGGAGTGGCTGAGTCTCTTCTCAGAGTAAGGCTAGACCAGTTAGCTCACCTTAGCTCAGGTTCCTGCCGATGGATACTAGCATCTTGCCTACATGTCCCGTTCTCCTGGTCTACCTGCTTCTGTCCACTGACGCTGGTCATGTTTGTCTGTGTGAGTGAGAGTACATGAATGAGTATGCTTGCATGTGTGGGTGTGTCTCCTGTTTCCAGGCTGCATCTGGGCAGTGTTCGCGTCTGTGTGGTCCTCTAGTCCTATGACGATGCTGACTGAGCTGCTGTTTGCTGTGGATGCTGAGCAGTGTGTCTCCTATCTGCTTTCAGGCTGCAGCTGGGCAGTGTTGGTGCCTGTGTGGTCCTCTAGTCCTATGACGATGCTGACTGAGCTGCTGTTTGCTGTTATGCCCCACATCAGATCTGGATGGCATCTACGTGGCATCTATTGCATGCCTGACCGTCCTGGTAGGGGGATCCCTCTCTGAGTAGCCCCTCCCAAGGTTTCTTCCATTTTTCCTAAAAGGTTTTGTGGGAGTTTTTCCTTGTCCTCTGTGAGGGTCCAAGGCTGGGGGATGTTGTGTACTAACCATTTATTGTTTTCACACTTTGGGCACTGTGAAGCCCTTTGAGACTGTAATGGTGATTAAGGGCTACACAAATAAAATGTGATTTGATTTGATGGTTAAAAGGCCATTGGCAGCGGACCTGAGAGTTCTTGCTGGTTCATATCGGATAAGCTTGTCTGTTATATACTTTGGTGCAAGGCCATTTAGAGCTTTGTAGATGAGTAGCAGAATCTTATTGACTGGTACAGGTGTAATGTGTTCAGTCTTTTTAGTTCAAGTAAGAACTCCTGCAGTGGCATTTTGGATCAACTGATGTCGCCGCACAGCTATTTTTGGGAGGCCAGTAAAAAGACCATTACAGTAGTCTAGTCTACTGGTTATGAATGTGTGCACTAGTTTTTTCAAAGGCTGCTTTTGACAGAAAACCCCTCAATTTTTAGATGGTAGAAAGCCAATCTTGTGAGAAGATTGACATGGCTCTTAAAATTTAGATCGTCGTGAATAATTACACCATGATTTCTGGCTTGGCCTTTTCTCTCCAGAGACAGAGAACTGAGGTGAGCTGCAATTTTCTGTCTTTGAGCCTTTGCACCAAAGATGAGCATTTCTGTCCATAGGTTAACATTGTCAATACACTGAACTAAGTAGTCTATGGGACCCAAGCCATCAGGAGAGAGAGAGAGATATATAGATTTGTGAATCATCAGCTTAATTAATTGGTGCTTTTGTATGTGCAAGTGGGAGCATGTAGAGATTAAATAATGGTGGACCAAGAATCAAGCCTTGGGGTACTCCACACATACTATCCACTTTGTCAGAGACAAAGTCTCCTATGGACACAAATAATACACATGTATACAAGTATGTACATTCACATCTTTGGGAATAAATGATCAAGAACGTTATCAAGTTTTCCCGTGAAGTTTGCAACCAAAATGAGCTTGATTTTGTGCCACTTTTCTAAATGCAAGATTTATGATGTTTTCTCTGTTTATTTGCCATAAAGTGTGAGGATGGTGAAAATTCCAAGGAAGGGGATAGGTTTCATTTCATTTAAACTTTTTTTTGGGGGGGAGGACACTGTATCACACTGACATACTGTGGACATAATAGGAGCCTAAATGCAAGATTGGCAAGATTGAAACAAAAGATTTAAATTTACATGAGAAAAGTATGCAGGTATGAGATACAGTGAGGAGAATTATCGGCCAGTGTGAAATACAGTAAGGTGTTGCTAAACTCTCTTTTTAACCCCTTCACTTACTCATATGTGTAAATCCTGCCATGAGCTGCCATGTAAAGCGTATTCTCGGCCTTTCTGAAAAAATTAGGCTGTTGGTCATCCTCTGTGTACTCTTAGACCCTTCTTCTTCTTCTTCTTCTTCTTCAAAGAGCTCTCCTGTCAGTATTCATGGGGTATTCATTCAATTGGAGCAACTGCCAATGCCCATTTGGTTTCTTTTCATTGTCTTATGAAAGCTTGATTTCAAATTTGCAAATTAGTCTCTCCTTGATTGAACTTTCATTGGTGTCATGTCACAAACTTGGCATAAATACAGTGCTGTATCTAGACTCCAGGTTACAAATTCAATTTCAGTCTAGTCCTTTGTGTGCCACAATGAATAGGACCATCTGTCAAAGAAAACAACATCAAGTAAAAGTGCTGAATGAAGGTTATACTAGTAATATGACAGGGCACCCACTCAGGTGGTGGCCAAAAACGTTGCCTATGGGTAGAAAACTGTTTTTAGGGGCACTTGGCAAATCATCAGTGTCCTGGAGGAACCTTGTATCTCTGAGGGACTGAGGAAAAACTGGTTGATTTTCCACACACAAGCAACATTTTACAATGCCTTATCAGTGGTTTGGCTTTGTACTATGGGACATGCTGTGCTGGAGGAAGGCGATGCCTGCTGCCAGTTATGGTAGAAAAAAAATGATAGACGTTTTCTGGAGAGCATTGACAAAATGCATTAGAGTGTCTTTAGAGTGGATCAAAAGTGAAAGAATGAGTTACCACATTTTAATAGCATTGAGAAGGTTAAGCAATGTTAATCCACTTCCAAAGGGAGATAGTAATGAAAACTGACTTGAATGTGGAAAAAGAAAAAGGAAAAAAGAGGAATTTCAAACTTTTTGCAAACTAAACTAAACTAAATCACCAGGAAATGAAAGGTCTCATTTTTTTACCAAAGGATATTCAATTAGCAATGAAAAGTATGGACTTTAAAGGTAAACTATTTTCCTAAGGGGCTTGGCAAATCGACAATGTTGTTCATAACCCTAACAACTCCAACTTTGGTGACGTTTTTGAGTTCAACTGTAAATTCTGACATTCAATCTAAAGGTTGTTTTTCTCTCTTAAAGCTGACACTTGAGATACAGTAGATAGGCTTTCAAAATGGGGGCTGGTGATTTGTAACACTTTCCCTTGTAAGTTGATGCTATGATGCAAAAGACTAAAGGTTAGCTTTTATTTTGTAAAGCTTTTATCTGATTATGTCAAAGGAAAGGCTGTACTATTACATCTACTCATAATAATAATAATAATAATAATAACAATAATGCATACTTGTGTGGAATCAGATGAAAAAAAGTTAGAATCTCTTCAGGTTAAAAGCTTAAATGAATGTAGATAATGACTGCCGCTGATTAGTGCATCGCGTCACCTTGCAGGACTCGCACACTTTTAACTTATGATTTTAAGGTTTATTAGGTTATGCTTTTTATATTTTCTTCATATACATACATCTTTATTAGGGAGACAAAACACAAAAAGAGTGGCTTTGGTGATCTTGGTGCTCAAAAGAAATGTTCAATACTCAGTGATGTGCAATGAAACCAGTCTTGTAATGTCCATCCCTTCAGGAGAATAGGACATGTAGGCAGAATGCTAGTATCCATCGGCAGGAACCTGAACTAGGATGAGCTAACTGGTCTAGCTTTACTCTGAGAAGAGACTGAGCCACTCCCTCAAGGCTGGTCAAATGATAAAGAGAATAAATGGGTTTTTAGCTTTGACTTGACTTCGATACTTCACACCTTAGAGGTATCCTACTCCTCCCCCTCATCACCCTCCTCACCCTCCACAACGACGGCCCTTTGTATCCTGGGGACGTTAACAGACTCTTCAAGAGACAGAACCCCCGCAAAGCAGGCGGACCGGACTCTGTCTCTCCCTCCACCCTGAAGCACTGTGCTGATCAGCTGTCTCCGGTGTTCACTGACATTTTTAATACCACGTACCAGCCTGCTTCAAGA